>ML348058.1:0-11057 GCA_005239505.1 Nicotiana paniculata | reverse complement strand
ATAGAGAGAGAGAGAGAGAGAGAGAGAGAGAGAGAGAGAGACAGAGACAATTCACTGTAATACTATCGCGTATATATAACTTATTATAGTATATATTAGTGTGTGTATATATATAACACACACTTCGTGTGCTTTAACTACATATATATCATGTTATAGTATGTGATAATAGTATTCATTATTTGTATTATAACAGAGTTAATGAATTACATTCATTCATCACTAGGTTATAAGTCGATGAATTAATTTACAAGTGTATAAATCTCTAAAATAACCCGACATATATATATACATGAAGCGCTAGTAACACAGGGCCGGGTTATAGTATATGATACTGTATAACCTACTCAGATGCATCGTTGAATTATATATACGTTATAGTATTACAGTGACTATGTGTGTGTGTGTGTGTATATATATACTTTGATAGCCGTATATATGTATAAATCCCTAAAATAACCCGACCATGTGTTCCTAGCGCTTCATGAAGCGCTAGTAACACAGGGTCGATTTATTTTAGGAATTTATACACTTGTAAATTGATTCATCAACTTATAACCTAGTGATGTATGAATGTTATATACATACACACACTAACATATACTATGACAAGTTATATATACGTTATAGTATTACAATGAAGTGTATGTGTGTGTGTCTATATATATATAAAATACACTTCATTGTACAATTTTAACTACATATATAACATAAAGTATATTTTAGTGTATCCATCTCTTGTATTACAAAAGTGTTAACGGATTACATTTATATTATTTAGATAGTAAATATAAAAGTGATTTTTAATTTTGACCAATGTTGACCTGAAAAGAGATCAACTTCGGTCGCTTTTTATACAGAAATCAAAACTTTGGTCGCTAACTATAAATCAGATTTATTTTATATTTTATAAAATATTTTAAAATAATAACATAATTGTTAAATGTTAGAACTGGGTCCTAGATTAGCGACCAAAATTGGTCTCTATCTGCTTCCCCTTCATTAAGCGACCAACCTTGGTCGTTAATTTTAAATTATATTTATTTATATTTTATAATTTTTTTTAAATAATAATATAATTAATAAAATTTTATATCTAGGACCCAGATTAGCGACCAAAGTTGGTCTCTATCCGGTTCCACTTTCATAAACGACCAACTTTGGTCGTTAATTTGAAATTTTATTTATTTAAATTTTATAATTTTTTAAAATAATAGTATAATTATTAAAAAAATTATAACTGGGTCCCACTTTGACGACCAAAGTTGGTCGCTAATTTTAATATTTCTTTGACTGAGCAAGTCTGACCAGTCCGGTCAATATTTTGACCACATTATCGACCAAAAAGCGACCAACCTTAGTCGCTAATTTATTTACAATTATTTTTTAATTATTTATCCAATTTAGCGATCAACTTTGGTCTCTTTTTTTGATAGACCAATTTTGGTCGCAAATTTTTGATCGCTTCTTGCAGGATTTTTAGTAGTGATAGGAAATATTGAAATCGTCCTTTCCAGTAATATTGTTGCTGTTGCCGAAATTATGTGGTATGATTCGACAACTACCCCGATTAAATTATTTGAGCCCACTTGTTACCATTGGGATCAGGGGAAATTCTAGCAAAAAATATACCAAAGTTAGTGTTGGGCTAGCAGAAAATTAAAGTTTATCAGAAGTTTGATCTAAAATTCTTGAAAAATATTTTATGATTACATCGGTAATAATTCGGTAAAAGGGCATTATCCAGAACTATCTCAATGGATAACATAGATGGAATAGTGCTTGGATAGTTAGGACACCCTATCTTTACACTAATTTAGATGCTCTAATAATTTACTCGCACCCAATGATTACGCGACCAAATATAAATTATCATTTATTTCCTAAATTCTAACGCTTTTATGCCCTCTATTTTATTTTATATTAATGTATTTGATTGTACACGAATTTATCATGTCATTTGATTGCTAAATTCTTCTTGATCTAGCTATGTCGAAAATTGCAAAATATTTCCTCCATCTCAAATTATTTATTGTGATTTTTAAAAATAATGATCTCAAATTATTTATTATTTTAGAACTCAAGACAATATTAATTATTTTGTCTCATTTTACCTTTAATAGTAATTGTTCTTGAAGATGAAGATGATACATGAATAATAAATGTCAATGAAAAAATATTACATCTTAAGATATAAGTAAGGGTAATATAGTTAAAAAATAAAAAAAATCCTTAACAATCATGTAAAAAGAAATACATAAATAATTTGAGAAGGAAGTAGCACAAAATAATAACTAAATCTTAAGACCCGTTTGGTCATGAGTTTTGCCAAAATAAATTTGGGATTTATTTGGTAAAATTTTGCTCACATTTTGACAAAATCTCAAATCCCAAAATCAGCAATTGATTTTGGATATATATATTTTCAAAATAAAGTGGGGAAATATATTTTGAAAACGTATGTTCAAAACCAAACTTTATCCAAATCAGATTCTTTCCAAATAAATTTAGAAATTTATGGCCAAACGCTAGCTTAAAGTATAAGAAAAAAGAGCCAAAAAAAAAAGGAAAAGGAAAAAGAAGAAAATTTGTTCGGAAATGGTGAAACACGTGTCAATACGAAGCAGCTAGAAGGACCATAATCCATGGCTGCCTGGCAAAAATAAAAGGAAACTCGAACTAACAGTAATTTAGTATTCATATCTAGAACCTACCAGAAGCACACCCTTCATCCCCCAGCCTTCGGTCTTCACGCAGAAAATGGTAAGTGAATTATGAATCGGGTTTCATTCCTTTTCATTGCATGAAAATTTCAGTGCTTAATTGTCTTTGCTATGATATTTGTTCTTGAAAATGATCTTAAGAATTTCAAGAATTGCTTTGCTAGTTGACATACCAATTAGAATCATGTAGTCTTAAACTAAAGGCGTGTGCATACCAAAAATACTTTTGAAATCTTGTGGTCTTAAATACAATATTTCAATTTAATAAGTGAATATCATTAAGGTAAAATAAGAATAAGGAAATTAAAAACTTACTAAATATAGAAAGAAAACTAAAAAGAAAAGCAAGACATATCAATTGAAATGCAGGGAATAACTTATTGGGTTTATGCTCTGTATGAATAAGTTTAGAATTGTGGTTTGTCCAAATAATTTCTGGGGTATCTGCAACATTGTTTACGACTTGTCAACCAATGTAGATTTCCACGTGTATTGGTCCTAAATTCTTTGGCTGTTTTGTAGCAAACCAATGAATCCTTGTAATTTTGGCCAGTAAGCTTGTATTTAAGGTTTGTGGGTTCTGAACTTGCCACCGAAATCGTAGTTCGTGTCAAGAGTAGAGTTAGCTCAGTCTTTATGGCAATTGAGCACATGCAGTAGAAATGAAACTGTCTTTAAAAGGTGCGATTTTCTCGCGGGAAAATGAGAGCCTTGGGTTCTTAGCTTATTAGAACACTTCCTAATGGGTAGTATTTTTATGGTTTTAGCCCGTGGCAGAGCCACATAGCTCCAAGGGGTGTCAAACTGTCAATTGAAACCCCTTCGCTGGAAATCTATATATTTATAGATAGGTATCTTTTTACGTATAAATACTATATGTTGAATCCTTTTGATTTCTTCGTATATTTACTTTTTAATGTTTGACGGTTGACACTCCTTAGTGAAAATCCTAGCTCCGCTACTGGTTTTAGTCAAGTATCTTTTTATTTGGTAAAAAATGTTGTATAATGATTACTGTGCCTTTTTTGTTCCCTTTAAAATAATATTTGTAGCAAACCAGCATCATAGATTGGTTGCCACAAGTGAAATATTGTCTAATTTCTTAATCCTTTATATTTTGGGTGATAAATGGTGATTCTCTTGTTATTTCTCTTGATCTAAATGCTAGTTGGTTGTCACTAGTGACTAGTCTCTAGTAATGTGAAATAGGTATCAAGTTACTTGCTTGGATAAGCGAAAAGGCATATTAGTATGACCAGTGCTAGATTTTCCTTGCATCGTCATATAGCTGTTCGGTAATCATAAACGAGCATCTCATTATACTCTGTGGTATATCTGGAGTGGCCATCTTATGGATGCTTTTACAAATTCTATTTATTTATTTTTTTGAACTTTTAGTGGAGTGTGAATGTGACCTTTAGTTGTGATGTGGAGCTTTGTCATCTGTTTGTTGGATAAGTACATGTGGTATCAAATTGAAGCTCTAGTTCTTATACTTGGTGGAAATTGTACTTACCAACTTTGATAATACCTCCAGACAACACCATTTTTTGCAGGGCTTGCAGTAGCTGCTGCAGCTCTTGCTGGTAGATATGGAATTCAAGCCTGGCAAGCATTTAAGACTAGAGCCCCTAGAGTTCGGAAATTTTATGAAGGAGGTTTCCAGCCTAAAATGACAAAAAGGGAAGCAGCTCTTATCCTTGGAATTAGGTAAGCGCTGAATATTCAGATGTTTCAGCTTATTCACTCTACCATTTGGCGCTCCGGTTGCCCCTGAACCTGCCTAGGATTGGTGGAGTAGGGAATAGGAATAAAGAAATTTCTTCTCACCTCTCACATGAAGACTGAGGGAAAAAAACAAGGAATGAAAGTGTTCTATTTATAAAGATTTGTATCAGTAGATCCTCTTGGTCTACTAATTTATCTTAATGAAGTCAGAATATGTTTGCTAAGTTGGGTACGATTTTCAGCAGACAATAAACAATTATCCTGTTCCATCTAAGGGGGAATATGTTTCCTTCTCACTGACTATAGTAAACACAGCCAGTGCTAACAAAATTATTAAAGGGTGATAGTTACTTCCGTTCGCAATATTTTTCTTGCTTCTCAAATAATTAACTGTGTATTAGGTTACAAAGTATGTAGTTTGAGATGTATGGAGCTCTGAATAGTACTAGGTATCTTTAGTTTCTAGTCATCGTGTAACCTTTCACAACCTCAGGTTCTCACTCCAGCAGGTACAAAACAAAATTAGCAGAATGTTTCAAGAAAATGTAATGGTAATAAACTACTCCACTTGTTGCACCATCTTATTGATGCCCAGGGGTGTATGTAGCATATAGGTGACTATACGGGTCCAACTGAATCCATAACTTTCGATGCGGAGCATAAATTTATGTGTAAAATCTACTAAAATTGCAACAAATAGTAGATTTGAACCCATACCATTAAAAATATAATGAGTTCAATACTAAAAATTTTAAAGGCTGAACGCATAATGTTTAAATCCTGGATCTGCCTCTGTTGATACCCCACCCTTACTACTCCTCAACGCCTCTCCCGACACTATTCCATAGACCGAAGATGTGTTGTGAGGCAGGGGGAGGGGAGAAATAGTGGTGGGAAGATTTTTCTGGAAATTGGAATGAGAATTGTTGTATCTGGAGATGAAAATAGTTCTTTTGGTTTTCTTAATGACAAACTATTTTTATTTTATTGACTCCATTTGGAAAGGGATTGAAATTGATCCATCTTAAAAGGTAATATGTGTTGGTGAGAGCTTTACACAAGAACTTAATTTGGAGTAAGTTTGAAACTTAGGATCAATAGCTGAAAAATCTGCAAATAGAGAAGTGCCATGAAGAAATAATGCATGACTTGCATTCGTCATTTCTATGTGATGGTATCCAATTTCTGAATGGTTGCTTCTGATGCCATTCTAAAAATAATTGTGAAGAAGTCAGTCGGACTCTATTGTTAAAACTGTGAGAGCCATATGAGCAAGGAGCAAAAGGGCAGAAGAAAATTGTCCAAACTCTGTAAACATTATGTAGATAGTGAAATAGCTCTAGAATTGCTGGCCCATTTCTATTTCAATTATTCTGAACTGCTGGTGTGTTCTCTCACAAACAAAGTTCCATCCATCCCCAACAAAGACCTAAATTGATATTGACTTCTTACGCTTTATAAAGCTATACCTTGGAACAAATAGATCTTGTGCTACCAAACACTATATAGAGTAAGGTTTATGAGGTTTATTAGAGCTCGATTCTAGGTTCATTGACTTGGAGTGCTATTATAATTTTGCAGCCAACTTTTGCTACTTTCTAAATGGCAATAAGAGGAGCATGGACTTTACGTGTAACCAAATCGGCCTTTCGATAAAATGAGTTGAGTTCTTCAGTGGTACATAGAAAATAATGGAATAGATGAATAAAGAAGAGGGGTCTTTTGGTCTTTTTTTTTGGGGGGGGGGGGGGGGGTCGTTGCTAATTATCCAAATGCCCGTATCTTTTCTTTTGTATCTGGTGCTACTCGATTCCCCTGTCTATGGCGGATCCAGGATTTAAGTTTTATAGTTCAACCTTTAGCGTTATTAGCATTGAACCCATTGTATTTTAAAACTATGGGTTCGGACTTGTTATTTATTGGAATTTTAGTGAAATATTTGTATTTTACACATAAATTTATGCTTCCCGCGGAAAGTACTACGTCCAGATGAACCTGGTGCAGCAGCGCTGCAACTGCATCTGCCTCTACGTGATTGAAGTTGTGGCATGCATTAATTCTTTTATGAGAGAATTTTCTATTCTCCATTCTCATAGTTTGTACATTTTATATCAGCAAAACTTAAATATATAGGCCATCATTTAACTTTTTGTCGATTGATTAGAGAGGGAGCTCCGCCAGACAAGGTTCGAGAAGCACATAGAAGGGTTATGATTGCAAACCATCCCGATGCTGGTGGCAGCCATTATGTTGCTTCTAAAATCAATGAAGCTAAAGACGTGATGCTAGGAAAGACGAAAAGCAACGGATCTGCATTTTGATTCTCTGGGATATTAGTTCCAGGTATGACCAATCTTGGAATGTTAATGAGTTGACATCGACGATAATCCTACTAGATTTAAATCTTGGTGACACATCTATTGACAACGTCGAAGCTTTTCGAAAAAGAACAAGGTGATAGAGAAGTTGGACTGTGATCAGCTTCAGTAACTGTACAGAAAGTGTCACCCTTTTGCAATTCCTTGGTAAATGAGCTTGTTGGCGAAATCAACAGAAATGTATAGTTATTTGTGACATTCTTTGACTTTATATAGTGATTGTTATTTGTGCTCTCTCGTTTATCAAGGGAATGGAAAATTTGGAGGGAGTGTAGTTTCTTTTCTATGAATGTCCTTAGTTGAGATCAATTAAGAATAGTTGAAGCTGCGAATATAAACTTCTAGGTTGTTTTTTAGCAACATGATTCATGCTGAATGAATCGGTAAGATCTTTAGAAATTAAGTGTTGAGAGGAAATATAACCTGACTTATGAATCTAGGGTCGATTTCACAAAGAATAACGTAATTTCAATCTAGTTAATTCCGGTACAGAATTGTCACGATCCCAATTTCTCTCTGTAGGATGTCGTCATGGCACCTAGTCTTTAAGACTAGGTAGTATCCCTAACATATATGCAGAATTTAACTGAGAAAGGATAAAAAGTTTCAAATAACTCAACAACTATTTTATGAACTCCGCAACTCACATCGAACAGAACTCCCCAAAATTTGGTGATGACAAGTCACAAGCTCTAATCACCCCATACAACAATGTCTATAAAAGGGAAAGAAAATGAAATAGACTAGATAGAGGGTGACTCCGAGGCCTGCAGACGCCGGCAGGTATCCAAATCTAAACTCAATTCACTGGTGCTTGGGCTAGTAAGAAGTACCTGAATTTGCACAAAAAGATATAGAGAAGCATAACATGAGTACACCAAAACGGTATTCAATAAAAGCTAAGTTTAACATCGGTAGAGTAGTGAGGAAGTCAGGTCAAGGCCCTTCTGGAATAAACAAGAAACTGAACATGTATATAATAGTGTAATAATGATAAACAATGGAAATGAAACAATGAAGAAATATATCAAGAATAGCTACGCTGAACTAAGGCAAGTAATATATCACGGAAGAAAACAAGGAATGATATACCAAGGAAACAAATGAACCAAAACACAAGGGAAGTGATAGAAAAGTATCAACAAGAATCACTACCGAGGTGCTGCCTCGTAGTCTCAAATCATAAAATAAATCACAATCTTTTCTTATACCACTGCAGAAGCCTTGCATTTAGTTTTGAAAATTATTTTTTTCGAAATAGCTTCCCGTGTTTTAGCCCACCTTATCACACTGTGTGGCTTTAAGTAGTCCTCCTGCTAGCAACACGCGTATCAAACCCACCTTATTTCAACGCATGCGTTTCAACCCCAATCCTTATACCACCGAATGCATATCAATATCAAACGTATCACAAATCGCACCTCAAGTGCCCAATATCACAACTTGCCAAAGAAGTCAACATTAATGGTGTTTTCACAATAAATAGTTTATGGCTCAACCACAATATTCACAAGAGTCTCAATAATAACAACCGAAATTGAATAACTCAACAAGAAAGGTATTTCGCAACTTAACAATTTTGCCTCAATGTGAATAATGGCCTGTATAACTCTATATCAATTTCAACGATAAGATATTCCAAAAAATAGCAATTTCAAGTAAGGAACTCAACGGTTAAATTATGAACAAGGACTAGAGAAAACAATAAGTTCAACTAGGCATGTAAAAGCAATTAACAAGTAAGAGGTAAGACAAATAAAGCTTGTGAAGATAGATTTATGATGATGAATATTAAATATTATGTTCACTCAATTCAAGGCATGAAAGGAATCTACATAGCTAGAACCGGTAAATTATCACATTTAGCCTGTGTACACACTCGTCACCTTGTGTACACGGCTTCCACATATCAAAATTAACACAAAACAACATCAATCCTAAGGAGTAATTCCCTCACACAAAGTTACGCAAGACACTTACCTCAAAACATGCTAACTTAATCTACTAGTAAGTCTTTCCTCAATTATCCAACTCCGGACGGCTCCAATCTAGCAAAAACAACTTCATACCATAAATATAAACTAGAGGAAGCTATTCTGAACAATAAAGTTGCAATCTTTAATGAGAAATAAAAAGTCAACTCAAAAAGTCAATCCCGAGCTCGCGTCTCTGAACGCGATCAAAATTACAACGAATACCAATTCGATAATAAGTCCAACCATACAAGAATTACTCAAATCCGGCCTCAAATTGCCTTTCAAATTCCCAAAATTTAGTCTAAGAAGTTTTCAGAATTTCCCCCCAAATTTTCAACTCAAATCACTAATTAAATTATGAAAATAACAATGTATTCATGTAGTATAGTCAAATCCATGTTAGAATCACTTACCCCGATGATTTTCTTGAAAAACTTTCGAAATACCTCCACAAACCGAGCTTTCTAGGTCCAAAATGTGAAAATAAGAATAAACCCTCGAAGTCCTTTTTTCTGCCAGCGATCCTTGCCTTGAGATCTGCATCTGTGGACCACTTGCTCGCGCCTGCGAGTTCATTTCTGCGTAGAAATCGGCCGCACCTACGGTCCCCCAAGCTCCTCATTGTCCACTTCTGCGGAAGACATAATCGCGCCGACGGATGCGCATCTGCGCCCAGGCCTGGGCTGCCTTTGCTGCTTCTGCACTACTTTATTCGCACTAGCGATTCTACATCTGCAGCCAACCCCACCGCACTATATAATACCAAACAACATAATTCACTGGCTTTTATAATTAACGGCTTAGCGGTTTAGAGGCAGGCTATTCAATTTTTTTATAGGATAAACCATTAATCCGTTAAGAATTTTTATATATATTTTTTCAACCCTATATATAAAATACTATTTAGCCTTCACGGATGAGCCCCACATCTTTCTCGTGGTGCTCAAGAGTTTCAGATTCTACCGATATTTTTATCAAGAGTATTCAAAAATTTTGTTCCAGAGAGTGTTCTATGTACTCCATGACAGGTCTTCATTGAGTAATGTAGTAAGGATTATGAATGGTACGTTGAAATGATAAAAGTCAGTGAATTATGCAGTTTGGTATTCACAAGACTAGGATTGTTCAAAATATTTTTATTTGATTTAGCCGATAAATCGCTCGATAATCGTTAATGTGATACTAATACACATGATTGGATAGCTAGTGGATTTCTACATTTATAAACTTAACCGATAAGTCGAACCACTAAGCGTAATGATCCGCCCGATACACTTTTATTGTAAAACACCACAAAAACTAAAAAAATAATTAAAAAGTAATAAACATTTAAAATAAGACAATCCAGACATTTGTGATTGCACTTTTTTCTCCCTTTTTATACGGGAATAAGTAGTAGGGTACTATGTTAGGTTCTTACCTACCCTTTAAGGTTCTTAATTAAAATAACCAATGCTGAAAACATTCAAAGCACACAAGAAAAATGTTTATAATATGCGGTTTTTTAATCCTTATTGAACGGTTAATTTTAATTTTTAACTCAAGAACTATTATCAATATATATATATATATATATATATATATATATATATATATATATATATATATATATATATATATATATATATATATATATATATATATATATATATATCTAATATAAAGCTGGGAATAGGAAAGATGATGTGGTCTCTTTCATTGCGTAGGAATTCTATTTATCTTTATTCTCCATTTTTTGACCTTTCCTTTCATGTTTTCCTTTCATCATGGTATGTTTTTATTGTTTTGCTTTTTTCAATTTCTTAAATGGCTCTACCTTTTATTTTTTTAAATAATTTTTTCAGAGTTAGTCCTTTGTGGTGCTAAAATTTTCGTTAAATTTTTATTCTTCATCTTTCTATTTCATCATAGTATGTTTTTATTGTTTTGCTTTTTACAATTTCTTAAATGGCTCTACCTTTCATCTTTTTAAAGTAATTTTTTCAGAGTTGGTCCTTATTTTCTTTTGTAATTTCTTGACTGCTATAAATTAACTCTATTCTAATATTGGAAGAGTATAGAACTCTATTCTAATGCTGCAAGAGCATAATTAACTGATATATCAATACGTTTACACTTATAATTCTAAACGTTGATACTTGAGCGGAATGATTTTGATATTAATTAGCTATTTCTTTTGTTGTTTTGTTGTCGTCTTTATTACCTCAGATACAATTTGACTTCTTATTTTTATTGCGCAGTGGGGGGGGGGG
>ML348057.1:0-15048 GCA_005239505.1 Nicotiana paniculata | reverse complement strand
AATTAGTTAATAATAAATAACAAAGTAGTTAATTAAGGCAAGGAATCAAAGAACCTAGGTACAGAGTAGGAAATTAGGGGTAAATACATAAAAGTTTTAATTAAGGAAACAACTAGTAAGAATCAAGAAATAACACGGTTAATTAGAGAATAACGTAAGAAATAATCAAGGAATGTAAAGAAAAATATAAGAATAATTTGAGAAGATCAGTACATAGGTATCATCATAGCAAGTCAATGAATCAGAGACTCAAAATATCACTAGCTTTAAGGAAAATAACATAGGTTTCCATGAATAAGTAAACAAGTCGAGTATAAACAGAAAGAATCGACTTTGAAACCCTAATAGAGGCATACTAGGGTAAGAATCACAAAGTATTCCAATTAAACGAAGCAGTAACCATGAAAGTTAAACACATAGCAGAATCAGGTGGAAAATAATCAAGGACGAACTTCAGAATTCAAGCAAAGTGCAAAAATCGACATGAACTAGTTAGGGTTGAGAAGGAACTCAATATAATCGATTAAAACTCATGAGAACCAGAGAATAGGTGCTTAAAAATCATAAATCATTTTTTGAAGAAAAGATTTTCAAAAACCCTAGTTTCAAAAAGGAGACAAAACGTTTAAATACTTGAAGAATCGTAAAGATCGAGTTGAGAATAGTACAAAACATAAGGGAATGAGTCAAAATCGTAAAAAAAATACAGAGATTTAAGGGATATAGGTCAAGATTAGGGTTTCATAAGAAACCAGAGAAAAATAGGAGAACCTGACGGGAAACTCAGGGATAATGGTGGTTATGGCACCATCGAGTCAAACCCCACCGAAGAAAGGCCGGAATCAACCCAGGCAGAGCTCCAGTAGCCGTCTGGGCATCGTAAAGACCCATAGAGGTCTCAGAGACAAAGTAAGCCGGAGCAAGGAGGCGTCAAGGCGGTTGGTGGTCGAAAGGAGAGAGGTCGGAGGTGGCCGGAGAGGAGATGGACTTTATCAGAGAAGGAGGTGAACCAGAAGGTTCTAGAGAGAAGTAGGAGGGAAAGAGACGAGAATAGAGAGAGACAGTCTTGATAAGTGAAGGGTCGGGGGGTAGTTGGAAGATTAATTATGGTAAGCTTTGATCTGGGCCGTTGATTTGAATTAATCAACGGCTCAGATTGAATTAGGCATTGGGTCGGGCAGATTTTAGGGATTGGGCTTGGCAATTGGACTGGTTACATGGGTTGGGTATTGGGTTAATAAAATCAGGTGGGGTTGGGTTGAAATGTGGCTAGTCGTTAAATACCCATAAAAACAGATAATTAATTAAAATATTTAATAATTTTATAAAAAAATTAAATTAAGTTTAAATAGGTAAAATTACAGTAATTAACTAATATTAAGTGCAAAAGATGAATAAGTATCGCATTAAAATAATATAAAATGTTCAATTGGGCTATACTTGTAAAATTGTTGTAATTGAAATTAAATAAGACCCAATTGGCAAATTTGAGAAATAATTGAGTTTCACTAGATAAAAACTGATTATAAATAATATGCTGAGCAGGGAAATATTTTTAAAACTATTTCTAGCATAATTTATGAATTATTTAAATATGAATACTAAAATAAACAGGAAAATAATTTAATAAAAATAGGGAAAAACACTCATTATTATAAAGAGTAATTTTGAGGGATTATATGCAAGTTTGAAAATAACTTGAGGAAAAATTGGGTATCAACAGTTGCCCCTCTTTACCCGAGAAGGATGAAAGAGTTGTCGAGTAAAGATATGATGGCCAATTTTGACCGAGAGGAAACCGTTGGAGAGAATTAGGACGCATCCTGGCTTCTGAGCTGCCTACATATCCCTGGTATTACAGGAATCAGGTCGTATGTAGTTCCGGAATCATCGGCGAAATATACCGGTGATGTTTCACAAGAACCGACGCAAGGTGCGAGGTAAGGTAAAGTAGGAAGATCTTTCAGGCTTGTATCGAAGAATTGGAGCGGTCCGCTCCTGCCTGGCTGGACGTCCCGACCGGATTACCTGCAAATAAATAACAAGCGTATATCGTGCATAATATAAACATGATGCAAGTTCTCGTTGGACTATGAATGTTGTCTTTGGACAATTGAGGATGATTATCCTTAGACCATGATGTCCTGGGCCATTAATCGCTTGGTGCGGAATTCGCAGGCTATGAAATGATGTTCTCAGGCCATGAGGATGGTGCCTCCGAACCATGGTGCCTTTGAATAATTATATGCAAGTTGAATAAAAGAGATCCTCAGGCCATGAAATGATGTTCTTGGGCCATGAAGATGGTGCCTCCGAACGATGACGCATTTGGACAAGTTGGCGATATTTCAGCCCATGAAGAATGTAGTGGTATTATGCTAACAAGACAAAGTTTAGTCTTGCGATTTGCGAAAGAAAAGAGGGGCAGAGCTTAGCCCGAGCGAAGCATAAATAAGTAACGTCACGAAAGGTGGTTTCTTGGAAGAGGTAGATAGGAGCTTTATGCAATGAAGTAAAATGCAGGGGAGGTAGCGTGGAACCTCAGAAGGCAGAATAGTAGCCTTATGCAATGTAGGAAATAATGCAGGGGAGGTAGCATAGAACTTCGGAAGGCAGAATGGTAAACTTATGCAATGCAGGAAATAAAATGCAGGGGAGGTAGCGTAGAACCTCGGAAGGTAGAATGGTAGCTTTATGCAATGCAGGAAATAAAATGCAGGGGAGGTAGCATAGAACTTCGGCAGGCAGAATGGTAGCCTTATGCAGTGCAGGAAATAAAATGCAGGGGAGGTAGCATAGAACCTCGGAAGCCAGAATGGTAACCTTATGCAATACAGGAAATAAAATGCAGGGGAGGTAGCGTAGAACCTCGGAAGGAAGAATGGCAGCCTTATGCAGTGCAGGAAATAAAATGCAGGGGATGTAGCATATAACCTCGAAAGGCAGAATGGTAGCCTTATGTAGTGTGGGAAAATAAACAAAAGTAAGAGTTCTTAGCTGATGATAAACTGCGGTGATACGATTGTGGTGAATAAGCGTTGTTTGTGATGATATTAAGCGTCAGCATGTGCGACGAGTTTGAGAGCGTGTCCTTAAGAAATATGCATCTTGCGAAGATAGTAATGTGTTCTGGGCTTTCGCCATTTTGGTGCCTGCATCCAAAGAAAAATTATGAGTTATGTAAAGGGGAAGGTTAGTTCGCATCCCCACTGGCTCGGCTCGGCCTGTCTGCTTGACAACGAGGACTTTGTTGCTCATATCACAGGGGTAGCGTTGCTAAACAAGCTATTTTTTGAGAAAGCAAATATGCATGGTTTTATAAAAATATAACATATAATTTAAAGTAATTGTTTTTGATGAACCGACGACCACGATGAGGTTCAAGGCATTGCAACCTCTCTTGCTATGGAATTTTGAGGGTCCTCCTCAAAATTTTGCCCCTGTTTGATGGGTGAATGCTTCTTGTTGTTGCTTGTGCGGTGCTCGGCTGCATTTGCTTCGGAATTTTGAGGTTCCTCCTCAAAATTCTGTCCCAGTTTCCATTTGTGGGGGAAATGAAATTTTTATTAAAATGTGACCGAAGCCATAGGGCTGCCTATGTATCCCCTCTTAAACAGGAATCAAGTCAGGCGTAGTTCAATTTACAATATTTGATAAAAGAATGAAAGTTACGCAGTAGCACTTGACTGCATCTGAGTTGATTGGCTTTGGCCAGATTTCTCCATCCATTTCAGCAAGTATGAGTGCTCCTTCTGTCAGCACTCGGTAAACCATGTACGGGCCCTGCCAATTGGGAGATAATTTCCCTTTTGCTTCGTCTTGGTGAGGAAAGATCTTCTTTAACACCAGCTGCCCCGGTGTGAATCGTCTCGGCTTGACTTTTTTGTTGAAGGCTCTGGTCATTCTGTTCTGATATAGCTGACCATGAAAAACTGCGTTCATTCTTTTTCCATCTATGAGGGCCCATTGCTCATAACGGCTTCGTACCCACTCTACATCGCTGAGTTCGGCTTCTTGTATGATTCTCAGGGATGGAATTTTGACCTCGGTAGGAATAACGGCTTCTGTACCATAAACCAACATGTAAGGAGTTTCCCTAGTTGATGTGCGGACTGTGGTGCGGTATCCCAGTAAGGCGAATGAAAGCTTCTTATGCCATTTCTTGTGCTTCTCTATCATCTTTCTCAATATCTTCTTGATATTCTTGTTGGCAGCCTCAACGGCTCCATTCATCTGAGGTCTGTATGCTGTGGAATTCTTGTGTTTGACCTTGAAGGTTTCACACATGGCTCTCATCAGGTCACTATTGAGATTGGAACCATTGTCGGTAATGATTGACTCTGGAACTCTGAATCAACAAACTATGCGGTCGCGGACAAAGTCGGCCATGACTTTCTTAGTAAATGCTTTGTAAGAGACTGCTTCGACCCATTTGGTAAAGTAATCAATGGCAACCATAATAAACCTGTGTCCGTTGGAGGCGGAAAGCTTGATTGGTCCAATAACATCCATGCCCCAGGCGGCGAACGGCTATGGTGAACTTATTGCATTAAGCTCACTCGGAGGTACCTTATCATATCCCCATGTATCTAACAACGGTAGAATTTCCGAACATACTGGATGCAATCCGTTTCCATGGTCATCCAGAAATAACCGACCCGAAGTATCTTCTTTGCTAGAACGAACCCGTTCATATGAGGACCGCATGTACCAGCATGTATCTCCTCCAATAGTTTTGTTGCTTCGTTTGCTTCGACACACCTTAGTAAACCCAAATCAGGAGTCCTCCTATACAGGATCCCTCCGTTGTGAAAGAAATTGTTTGACAACCTTCGAAGTGTGCGTGTCTGAGTAGCGTTTGCAAGTTCTGGATATTCTCCCCTTGCCAAGTACTCCTTGATATCATGAAACCAAGGATTTTCGTCTGCTTCTTCTTCAACATGGGCGTAGTAGGCCGGCTGATTGGGGATCCCCATTGGGATGGGATCGATGAAATTTTTGTCTGGATGCTGTATCATAGATGACAAGGTAGCCAATGCATCGGCGAACTCATTCTGGATTCTAGGGACGTACCGGAACTCTATCTTTGTGAATCTCTTTCTCAACTCTTGTACACGATGTAGATATGGCAGTATCTTGAAATTCTTGGTCGCCCATTCTCCTTGTACTTGGTGTATCAATAGGTCTGAATCACCAATCACTAAGAACTCCTGAACGTTCATGTCGATGGCCAAGTTGAGCCCCAAGATGCAGGCCTCATATTCATCCATGTTGTTGGTGCAGGGGAACCTGAGTTTGGCGGATACTGGATAGTGCTGACCGGTTTCTGATATTAAGACTGCCCCAATACCTACGCCTTTGAAGTTTGCGTCCCCATCAAAGAACATCCTCCAACCATCGTAGGATTCTGCAATGTCCTCTCCTACAAATGATATTTCTTCATCAGGAAAATACGTTTTTAATGGTTCGTATTTCCCGTCCACAGGATTTTCAGTGAGATGATCTGCTAATGTTAGTCCCTTGACCGCCTTCTGAGTCATGTAAATAATGTCGAACTCACTTAACAGGATTTACCATTTGGCCAGTTTGCCAGTGGGCATGGGCTTCTAAAATATGTATTTCAACGGATCCATCCTTGATATGAGGTGCGTTGTGTATGCACAGAAATAGTGCCTCGGATTTTGTGCGACCCAAATCAGAGCACAGCAAGTGTGTTCTAATA
Organism: Nicotiana paniculata; assembly: GCA_005239505.1. Lineage (NCBI taxonomy): Eukaryota > Viridiplantae > Streptophyta > Magnoliopsida > Solanales > Solanaceae > Nicotiana > Nicotiana paniculata. The sequence goes on along the minus strand of ML348057.1, from coordinate 9,326 downwards.
AAGAGTATCGGGCTTCATATGGAGTGAATTTCTTGCTAAGATAGTAAATGGTCTGCTCTTTCTTTCCTTTTTCGTCATGTTGCCCAAGAACGCAACCGAAAGCTCCATCCAACAAAGCAAGGTAAAGTAACAAAGGTCTACCTATCTCGGGTGGTACCAGGACCGGTGGTGTTGAGAGGTACTTCTTGATTATGTCGAAGGCTTTTTGACAATCCTCGGCCCACTTGGTTGCAGCATCTTTTCTCAATATTTTGAAGATCGGTTCACAAATGACAGTAGACTGGGCTATGAACTGGCTGATGTAATTGAGCCTCCCCAGGAAACTCATAACATCCTTCTTGTTCTTTGGTGGCGGCAATTCTTGGATGGCTTTGACCTTTGATGGATCCAGTACTATTCCTCGGCGACTGACGATGAACCCTAGTAACTTGCCAGCAGGAACCCTGAATGCACACTTTGCAGGGTTAAGTTTCAAATTTTACTTCCTTAACCTGTTGAAGAACTTCCTCAGATCTTCCATATGGTTAGTGGCTTTCCTTGATTTGATGATGATGTCGTCCACATATACCTCGATCTCCTTGCGAATCATATCGTGGAATATAGTAGTCATGGCCCTCATGTAGGTGGACCCTGCATTCTTCAGACTGAATGGCATCATCTTGTAACAATAGACTCCCCACAGCGTAACGAATGCCGTTTTCTCAGCATCTTCCTCGTCCATCCAAATCTGATGGTAGTCAATGAAACAATCTATAAAGGACTTCAGCTCATGCTTGGCGTAGTTGTCAATTAGGATGTGTATATTTGGCAAAGGGAATTCGTCCTTCGGACTGGCCCAGTTGAGATCCCGGTAGTCGACACACACTCTAACCTTCCCATCTTTCTTTGGCACAGGCACGATGTTGGCTAACCATGTCGGGTATTCAACCACCCGGAGAACCCTGGCATTGATTTGCTTGGTGACCTCTTCTTTGATTTTCAAGCTCATGTCTAGTTTGAACTTCCTGAGCTTTTGCTTTACCGGTGGGCACGTCGGATCGGTTGGCAACTTGTGGGCCACAATAGATGTACTGAGGCCAGTCATGTCATCATACGACCAGGCGAATATGTCCTTTTCTCTTAAAAACTCTGTATATTCCTCATTTTCTAATGGCGACAGATGAACCCTGATGCGTGTTTCTTTGAAGTTCTCTGTGTTTCCCAGGTTGACAACCTCAGTCTCGTCCAAGTTATACTTAGGTCTATTCTCAAATTTCTCGACCTCTTTCACAATATCCTCAGGTATATCATCCACGTCTGAATCGGAATCCGTTTGTTGCGTTGCCTCGTTGCATGTCATAGTCGTAGGTTCATCTAGATAAGTAATAGTAATTCTGTGTAAATAAAGTAATGGGGAGGAAAACAGTAGCAAGGAAATATACGATTTATAGAGAAAATACAAATGCTTTGATAAATTGAATAATCATTTGAACATAGGAGCTCTTTCTTGCAGAAATTAAAAAAGCGAAAAGGAAGAAAAAGAAGAAAATAAATTTAAATAAGTAAGCTGTAAATAAATGCTTGTTTTGTTAGCCTNCCCCCCCCCCCCCAAGAATAACACAGCAATCTATGTCCTCATCGTCCAAAAATAAATCCCTCATTGCCGCTAACGCTTCCTCTTCGTCTGTACCATAGATGATATCAGCTTGCTGGAAAGTTTGTTCTAAGTGAGGTATTAGCTGCTACAATGAGTAGTAGGGATTGTGCCATGGTGGCAACCAGTCCTTGAATTCCTTCCAAGTGTACTCATACCCTAGCCCGAAAGAGGTACCGTTCTTCTTGAGTGTTATTGGCTTCGTTATTCACATGAGATTTTTACCTAGCCCTTTGCCTAGCTCGTATCCTTTCCAGTTCAAGATGCTCCCGATCTTACTGTCCCACCATTTATCCTTATCAATGATGTTAACTCATTCAATGTTGTGGTAGATTTCTCCACCCAGCTTCCTTCTCCCCTCAGTGACCGAAAAAGTCTGGCGACCGTAGATATGGTTGCTACCGTCGCCATGAATGACTACCTCTTGATGATTCCATTCAAACTTCAGCGCTTGATGTAGGGTTGATGCCACGGCCCCAACGGCATGTATCTAAGGTCTCCCTAACAGCAAGTTGTAGGATGCGGGCACGTCTATCACCTGGAAGTCTATATCGAACCAGGTTGGTCCCATCTGTAAGCACAAGGTGATTTCTCCCATAGTGGACCTCTGCGAACCATAGAAGGCCTTTGCATTAATCTCTCCTTCTTTTATATCATGTAGACTTTTGCCCAATTTCTTGAGTGTGATCATCGGACAAATGTTGAGGCTGGAACTCCCATCAATTAAGATCCTTGTAATGAAGTGGTCCTCACATTGCACAGTGATACGCAGTGCTCTATTATGCCCTAACCCCTCGGGCGGCAACTCATCTTCTCGGAAAGTAATCTTGTGGCTTTCCAGAACCTGGCCCACCATGTTTTCTATCTCCCTGCTGGTGATATTGTCTGGTATGTATGCCTCACGCAGCACTCTCAGCAATGCGTTCATGTGCGTCTCAGAATTATGTAATAGGGAGAGGATAGATATCTAAGTTGGTGTCTTGTTCAACTGGTCGAGTATTGAGTACTCTTTGGCTTGGATCTTTCTCCAATGATTGTCTGAACCTGTCTCAATGGTAGGAGGACGGTTGGCGGCCTGCTTGCTAGATTTAGCCAAATGTTCAGGGGTATAAACTCTACCAGTTCTGGTCATACCCTGTGTAGTAATGGCTTCCTCATACTTGCTTTTACCCTTTCTCCTTGCTTCAGTTGTGTAGTCCCATGGGATGGCGTTTGAGTAAAAGGGTGGCGTTGTTGACATTTCCACTAGAATAGGTATGGTCATCCTCATTCCCGCCGGAGTATATGTTATAGGTGGTCGGACTACTACTTCGAGTGGCCATACAAACTCAACTTTGATCAGCACCGGGGCCTTTTACTTTACGGGCGGTCTCGATTCAAACTCGAGTGAAATGGACATGTTTACCTCAGCATCCACGGATGGCTGCATCTGAACCACAATTGAGTTGAGAGTACTTGCGGGATTCTTCGGATCACCCTCTGCAATCATCCCAATTGATCCCTCAGGATCCCAATCATCATCTACTTCAATTATATGGACACCACCTTTATGGTCTGGCAGCGAATTATTGCGAACATTAGAAGCAGGATCCTTGTCTACAATGATCTTGTTGTCTATGAGGGTTTGTATCTTGTCTTTCAAGGAACGGCATTCCTCAATGGTGTGTCCCTTCATGCCGGAGTGGTAAGCACAGGATTTGTTTGGGTTGATCCACTGAGAAGGGTTCTCAAGGGTGGCAGCATGAATGGGTGTGACATAACCGGCGGCTTTGAGTCTTTCATATAGTTGATCTATGGGCTCGGCTATGGCAGTATACTATTTTGGAGGGCGACAGTCAAAGTTAGGGCGAGGTCTTGGAAAGTTTTGGCGAGTAGGTGGTGATTGGTACTGAGAAGGTTGGGAATTGTAGGCGTTGTAAACAGGGGCTGGTTGGGAGTATTTGGGCGAGGTAGGATGATATGTGGGTGGTGGAGCTTGATATGCGGGTGAGGGTGCTTGGTATTGAGGTGAAGGTGCTTGGTAACTTGGAGCTGGTTGGTATATGAATGAGGGTGTTGGATATAGTTGGTATTTGGGCGGGGACTTGGTTTGTTGTGCAACCATCACGGCTCCCTCATCCTTATTTCTGGACACAGCACCAGACTGTAGAGCTTTATAGTAGCCTGTAAAGATTCAAAGTTGGTAACCATACTGCTTTTGATGCCTTCTTCGATTCGCTCTCCCAATTTGATGATGTCAGAGAATTTGTGACCTTCGACCAACATCAGTCGCTCGTAATATTGAGGATCCTGAGCTCGTACAAAGAATTTCTTCATTTGTTCCTCTTCTAAGGCTGGCCTAACCTTGGCAGCTTCTGACCTCCAACGAGTAGCATACTCGTGAAAGGTCTCTGTTGGCTTATTCTTGTGAAAGGTCTCTGTTGGCTTATTCTTTAAATTATGGATGTAGAATACATCCGGAGCATTCTCCGTGTTGAACCTGAATCGATCCATGAAGTCAGTTGCTATGCTTACTTAATTAGTCCATTTCTTTGGATTCTGGCCGATGTACCAGGACAGTGCATCTCCTTTCAAACTCCTCATGAAGAGTTTCATGCAGATTCTTTCATCTTTTCCCACGCCAACCAATTTGTCACAATAAGTTCTCAAATGGACTCTTGGATCACCAATACCATCGAACATCTCGAACTTAGGAGGTTCGTACCCCTCGGGCAGTTCGACATCAGGTTGTATGCAAAGGTCTTCATAGTTCAGCCCCTCAATCCCTCTAACTCCTTCGACGCCCTGAACTCGATTGGTCAACTTCTTGAGTTCCTCGGCCAAATTCCTGATAAGCCTGTCCTTCTCGTCAGGCTCAGGGGTATGTGGTGTGGAATGAGCCACGGTTTCCACATAAATGGGATTATTGCAGGCCTGGAAGTGGTCTTTTGTCTGATCCTGGAGAGGTTGAGTGTTATGGTGATAGGCATTGCATTGTGCTGGTTGGACTTGGTCTTTGGGGTGATCCAGTAGAGACATACCCTCTTGCAGAACCTGAATACCCCGACCATCAGCGATCTCAACCTGTTCATCCATGTTGTCTTTTCTGACGCCGCTTGCCTCTGCCATCTTAGTTTTACCCTTGCTTTTTCCTTTAGGAGGAGTAGGAGGAGGGCCCTTTGATCTTGTGCGGTAGGCAGATGATGCCAGAATGCACGAACCAACCTTTGGGGAGGGGAATAATAAATAAAGAAAACAAAAAACGAAAAAAGTAATGAAGTTAGTGAGGATCATAAAAAATTAAAAAAATAAAAAATATTGCAGTATTTAAACACATAAGGCGGAATGTAAAGCGTGTCCTAACTTGGGGACCTCTTTGTGCCCGAGGTAGACCTAGCGACAAATTGATTTGGAGAACTTAAAATGCTAAATGCCTCATTTTATTAATAAAATAGACAAATCCAACACGACTCTAAGAATGCGAAAAATATAAAATGTCACTAATGGTCAGGGGCCTTATTACATCAGAAGGCAAAGTAAAGACAATCCTATTTACTTGGTCCCAGAAGGACCTTCCCCAGACTCGGCATATCTGCTCGTCTTAATCAGCGTCCCCATCTCGCGGAGTCCCAGCAGCAAGTAGGTCCTGGCTAAAATTCCTCATTCGGCTCCCTCGGCCTTCTGACAGGTCTCCATCCTCCTAATGAACTTCTCCTCAGAGTCGACTATTCCTCGCTCCAAGTGTGCTAGCCTCTGGGTGGAGGTGATGGCCATGTCTTTCCATTCCTCTATCAGCTTCTTGTTGTCCTTGAGTATTTTGTGATGATCTTCTTCACAATCACGGAGCCTCTTGCGCAACTGGTTGAGTCTAGTCGTTGCCTCGGCCTTCTCATCTATGACCCTGTGGCCTTGAGCAAACCCTAGCTCGATAATTCCACCCCAGTTATCTTCCAACCATCCCAGATAATAAGGAGAGTAACCAGTATGATACCTGTCGGGTTCAATAGTGTCCTTTTCTAACCGGATCTTGCAGTGCCACAAATGCTGAGCTTGGCACTTATAAGGGATGTCGTCGTTTTGGAAATCTGCCTTGAGATGACTCATCTTCTCGACCCTTGGTACAACTTGCTTCCTTCCTTCCTGCCTCATGACTCGGATCGGGACGTAAGGATACGTTCCTCTTAGACCAATCAATATCAGAAATGGGGTGTCTCGAGTTCGGATGATGAACTCGTCGGTTGGCAACCACTCAAACATCCACTGAATATGATCCTCGGTCAAGTTTTCTAGAAACTCGGCCCATCCATTGGCGTTTTCCAACTGAGCAAACATGTCGGGAATGTAGTTCATACGCTTTGGATGATGGAAAGAAATATGATCATCCCAAATTCTCCTATGGATGTCCTGACGGTAGTCTCCCTTTTGCAAATGCTCAGTGAGCCAATAGTTGGAGTAACAAATTGCAACCCTCGAAATATATTTCCCCTTGTTGACACTTTTCCAAGGCTCGGTACATGTCAGCAATGATCATTGGCACGATACTGAAGTCATGCCCGTCAATCCCTTCCATCAGAGTCTTGGTAACCATAGCCAACCTGGTGTGGATTCATTCTTTCTTTGTCGGGAACACCATCAGACCCAGGAAGCATACTATAAAGACGAATACCCGGTGGTGAATGTTCCCCAGAGAAGTAAGGGCGGACTCTTCCTTATAAGTGCGGTAGGACTGGCTATGACCATACCTCTCGTACAAATAGTCAAAGGGGATGTATGAGTCTTCCAAGTAGACCAAGTCTGGATTTTTCTTTAGTCCCATCATCTTGAGAAAACCTCGGCCTGTACGGTTTTCAGGCATCAATAACCCTGGAGACTCCCAAGCTAAACGGGATAACCCTCTTATTTCCTCTAGCAATGGTGTCATCTCATTGTTTCCAAAGGGAAAGACCGATCACAATCCCAGAACAGGGTAGCAGCTTCTATCATCATGTTGTTAGGCTGAATGTCCAGAAGAGAGGGCAGGTTGCCCAAGTTTTTTTTGACGACTATTTTGTCACTANGAATGTCCAGAAGAGAAGGCAGGTTGCCCAAGTGTTTTCTGACGACTGTTCTGTCACTGGAGTGAAGATCCTCCCACCAGTTTAGTAGTTTAGGGTGGATATTGGTGACCATGCCGAATCTGGGGACCTCGTGCCTTATTTCTGAAAAACAAACAGATTAGGCCCTTACCCCTACCAGACTCGACTATTTAACATCAATAATTAGCATTAGCATTTAATTCTCCAAATAAATGCACAGAACGTGAAGGCGTCCGTTTGGGTTCCAAGGAAACCCAATGGACTTTGGATAAGGCTATCTTAAAGGCTGTTGTGCGGACAACATGTTAGCCTTGGTAGGTTTTACCATGATGCATGCAACATACAATAGAGTAAGGTTTCAATGGGGTTTTATACCGGTACCCTTGAGCGGACAACTCAAGGGGGAAGGCACAGAGCTGTCGACTGCACCGCTGATCGACTAGTTTTACCGCAAATACACCTTTCCGAATTTAGGGGGTAGTAATATTGGAATAGTGCAACCACTCATTGTAAGAATTGGTAAAGGATTTTGTTTGGCACGAGTGTAATATGAATGTGGAGCATGATATGCTGTAAATAACATTTAAACAAGTAGGCATGTATTTTCACATTGGAAAGCGGTAAAGAAAGGAAATACGGCAGTTATAATTGAAAGCAGTTACAAAGAAAACATGAAGAGACATCAGTTATGTTCAACCGAAATAAATACTTGCAAAATTAAACAGTTAACAACATATAATGGGAATAGGAAAGGGCATAAACATTTAAACAGAAATTGAAAGGTCCAAATTTACAAGACAGCCTGTAATGGTGTAAGCCTAGGGAATGTCCCCAGTGGAGTCGCCATGCTGTCGGGCCCCCCTTTTCCCTCGCACGGGTCAGGTGCGGAGAGATCGGGTTCATGACATTCTGGACAACTCCTTAAAGAAAGAGTTTTAAGGAAGAGTCGCCACCTAACGATTTTGTGGTGCGTTAGGGCACCTAGAGTAGATAACTCATGAACTAGTTTGCATTACCAGATATTGGGTAAGGGCTTGAAATTATCCTAAGGGGAAGGTGTTAGGCACCCCTCAAGATCCACAACTGTGGGTCCCGGCCAAAAAGTTCTGTGAATTTGGATAGTAAACAAATAGCAAGTAAGGTTCATATAAAAGGGGATTTCAAACAAGTACGAAAATCTTTTAAAGGTTTTAAAAAAAAAACATTAGAGTAAACATTTGAGAAAAGAATTGTCCTAGGTTTAAAATAATACGGATCACATCAATGCAATACCCGATAATCACTCCTCAAAGAGGGGCTACACGTGGTATTAGCGCACCGGTCATCATATCTGTATTCTACCCTTCCCACCCCGTAGAGGTTATTTAAAGAAGCGTGTGCTGGTCACGAAAGCTATTGCGTGCTATTACCTGTCCCATCCTATAAGTCCCAGGGGGTGTTTAGGACTACTAAATTACAAGGTGAGTACTAGGTTGAACCCCTAGGTTTAAAGGATAAAATTCTAAGCGTCAAGTAGAAAACAGTTAGGACTTACACATATGGGATACACATAACAAACATATGGCTCAAGTACCCCTCCGCAAGTAAGGCATGTAAATAGCACGTCTCAAATACAAAAGAAGGTCTCAAAATTAGGATATAAAACAGGGATTCTGAGTTTGGAAAACAGTAGGTTTCAGAAGTTTGGGGGGTTTCTTGAAACTCAGTAATAAAGTAGGGAGTTTAAAAGGACAGAATAGTTTTGAGAAGAGAATGATTGACTTTTTAAAAATCAAGTGATTTAAAAACTGGAGCAGGAATTAAAAAAAATGCACAGCAGTTTAATGAAGTCCCTAGTAAAAAGTAAATAGGAAGCTTCAGAGAAATCAGTAAAGCATGATCTTAAAATAACAGAGTGATCCAAAAGGGAAGTGACTCTAAAAGATTAAGAAGTTTGAAGCAGAGTAGAAGTCAGTAGTTTAAGAAAGAAAACTTTAGTGAAAAGGAGAATGAGTAAGCTATTTCAGAAAACCAGTAGTTCTAAAAAAACAGAGCAAGGATTCGAACAGAATGATTTTGTAGAAGGCATAATTGTTTGGAAAATCCATTAGTTGCTAGGAAAAGCAGGAGTGAAAACAATGACAAACAGCAAAGTTCTAAGGATTGATTAATTCTAAAGATCACTTATAACACAAGCCAGACATAGAACGACCAATTTTGGTTCTAATGAATATTAGGCCTAAATTTTGTCTAGGCGTTCGTAATACTAATTATTCGTTTTAAAGAGTGAAATACAGATTTAACTCTGATGTTAAACACATAAAGGATAATACATTTGCAGAAAAATATTTAAACTATTTAACACGATTTTAGCGAGGTTCCTAGATTTAATACATACTGACTAGGTGTTCGACAGAACATAACTTGAAACAAATATGTTGAACGCAAAGTCTTAGAGAACATGATATCTAATGCACACATGAATACCTAAACATGGTTTCTAAATGTAGTGCTTTGAGAATGTAGCAGTTTTTTACTTTGTTATAGTGATGAACTGTGAGCAGGGCTTATAAAATGACAGGAATATAATAGATATGTGATCACGCTCAACTATGTCTTATAGAAAGACTAAACGGGCGTTGCAAATATAATCCTGGGTA
>MDKI01127133.1:0-66836 GCA_005239505.1 Nicotiana paniculata | reverse complement strand
ACATTGTTAGTAATTGCTAGTTATTATTACTGTCAGTAGAATTAGTAAAACATCACCAATTTACATTAAAAAGTCTTGAGAGAATGATTGAGTAAAAGTTGCGAATTCTAAAGACTTGATTGATACGTAAATTCCCTGTGGGATCGACTCTGGGCATAATACCCCGGATTATATTTGCAACGCCCGTTTAATCTTTTATTAGACATAGTTGAGCGTGATCACTCCCCTAACATAACAAATAATCTAGCAGAGCTCCATGTACTGCTCGAAGGTCTAAAGATAGCATCACAACACAATGTCACCTCTTTAGTCTAAAACATTGACTCACATGAAATCATTAGAATGTTAAAACATGATCATCTGTCTTATGAAATATTATTTGTGAATGCAGGTTTTTGATGACACAAGTGGGAACCGAGCCATCAGCCATAGTTTCAGAAAGCAGAATCAGGTGGCAGACCTCCTAGTTAAGGAAGGAGCAAAGAAGAAGCTTTATGACAAGATTAAAATTTTGGCTGTTCTTTCGGTGTTTGTCAATGAAGCACTATGGACAGATATTCTAGGAACTACTTTCAATAGGAAAACTATGGTTTGTAAATATTACTAACACTAATGAAAACTATGCTGGCCACCTAGACAATCACTCTAACTTGCTACCCTTGTAATTATTTTTGTTAATTAAGTATCTGTTCACTAAAAGAAAATGATTTTATCATGTTACTGCTTTTTATCTTTTTCTACCTCCTATGCTAGATGTGACCTTCGAGACGAATCTATAATTGAAGTAGTTAAGCCAAGGCACAAAATAATTGAGCTTGGGAAGACATCTATTGAAGATTATGGGTTCACTTAATAGAAAGCGTGATTGGACGGAAAGAATTATTCCCGCATGCGTCAGCATATTTTGGGGATTTTTTTTTGTCTATCTCAAATAAATAGGAAATAAAAAAACAAAAAAGGATACTATTCTCCTAAAAGAACTCATGATGCTCCCTTAATTGTCACTCCTGCCAAAGGATCCTTATCACTTGCTACAATTAATTATCATATTGGGTTTGAGAGGCCTTCCGTGGAGTTTCGTTACAATGGGGTCGTGGACATCTATGCTGAAGAAAATAACAGATATCTCACAATTATTAATAAATAAATAAATAATAATAACAAAAATATATACGGTCGAAATCGGGTACGATCGATTCGTAGGCTCGGGGAGCTGCCTCGAGGATAAGCTCATAATGGATCTGGCTCGAGCTCGTTGACAGAGTATAAAGCATGAAGATCGAAGCACTCACTGAGGATCGAGACCGAGCATGACCGACGTCGAGTAACAGAATGACGAGATATTAGTAGCCGACCAAAGATCTCGGCGAAAATCTCGGTAGAAATTGAACCAAGCGGTTATTGGCATCAATCATGGGATTTATTTCCGTTATGAGAGTTATACCTTATTTAGGATCCCTCCACTATATAAAGAGGAACCCATTTCATTTGTAAGGGACATATACATTCACTGATAAAATAATATACACGCTGTTCTTTATTTGCTTATCATTCACTGTTGTTCTTACTATTTGATCTCGAGATTATTCTGAATCGAGGTCGATACATTGCTATATTACTGGTTTGATTTATTTTATCGTTAAATTTAAATATTTATTCATCTTTTATCAATTGGTATTGAATCAGATCACTTATCCTTAAAACCACAATACAAGTTTAATTGTTACTCGAATTTTAGGATAAATAGTTTGGCGCTCACTGTGAGGCTAAGGATAATAGTGATTGTTCAGTACTGATTCCGGTAAAACACACTATTTTACACTTGTTCTTGTCAAGAATTTTTTCTTTCAGGTTTAAACATGTCAAACTCACAAAATGCATCCACACACGGTGACAATGGCCACAGGCTTCACGGGGAAAACGAGAATATTATTGATTCAGGAATCGAGGTGCCATAGGTTGATCTCGGAGGAGCACTGCCCGTCAACCAGGTCGACATTAGTTCGCACGTAACTCTGAATGCGGACTTAGGCGCAGATCCTGGGGGAAGTGCGCAGAGAGAAGACCAAACTGATGGCCAAGGTACACAGGTCAGATGAGATGAAAGAGTCAATCTCCAAGTGATATTCGAAATGCTTTAGGCTCAACAAACTGCCATTTCTCAGTTACAAAATCAGCACAGAGCTCCAAATAGGGTCGAACAGGAGACTACTCGTCGTACCGAGCCAATACCGAAAAGATGGGTTGATAACACATCAGCGTCCGATCCTGCTGTAATGAAGATGCTCAAGGATCTCACCAAGAGAATTGAATCAGGAGAGAAAAAATTTAAGCCAATGATAAAAAGGTGGAGACTTACAACTCCCGAGTTGACCAGATATGGGGGGCACCATCGATCTTGAAAGGAATGGATTCGAAGAAGTTTGTGCAAACATCGTTCCCTTCGAGTGGGACTCCGAATCCCATTCCAAAGAAGTTCCTTATGCTGACATACCCAAATATAAAGGGACCACTAACCCCAATGAGCATGTCACCTCTTACACATGTACCATTAAGGGTAATGATTTGGAGGACGACGAGATCGAGTCCGTGTTGCTGAAAAAGTTCGGAGAGACCCTGTCGAAGGGAGAAATGATTTGGTATCACAACCTGCCACCAAATTCTATCGATTCATTCGCTATGTTGATGGATTCTTTCATAAAATCGCACGCCGGGGCCATAAAGGTTGCAACAAGGAAATCGAACCTCTTCAAGGTGAGATAGAGGGATAATGAGATGCTAAGGGAGTTCGTGTCTCGGTTCCAAATGGAATGCATGGAGTTGCCACCAGTCACAGATGGTTGGGCCGTTCAAGCTTTCACCCAAGGTCTAAGTGAACGGAGTTCGATAGCATCGCGACAGTTGAAACAAAATTTGATCGAGTACCCAGCTGTAACTTGGGCAGATATTCACAATCGATATCAATCAAAGATCAGGGTCGAAGATGACCAACTGGGAGCTCCTTCCGGTTCACTACATCCAAATTAGTCGACAGGTTAAAATCAGAGGGATGTCGATAGAGATCCAAGATCGAATAAATATCGGTACTAGCCATATATTGCAGATAGAAGGAATAACAGTCCGAGATGCAACTCCACTCGGAATGATCGAAGACGCAATCGAGGACAGAGTTCTCGGGGACTTATGAGAAAAACTGGGTTCGACAAGTATGCGGATCCCACAGAGGCACCTCGGCTATTAGAGTACAATTTTAGCGTCGATGCATTAGGCATTGTATCGGCTATTGGAAGGATCAAAGACATTAGGTGGCCCAGACCTATACAGACCGATCCTTCTCAAAGGAACCAAAATTTAATGTGTAAGTATCAAGACACACACTGTCACATGACCGAAGATTGTAGGCAGTTGAGGGAGGAGGTAGCTCGTCTATTCAACAAGGGTCACCTTCGAGAGTTCCTTAGTGATCGAGCTAAGAATCACTTCAGGGAAAGGGACAACAGCAGGAAGAATGAACAAGAAGAACCCCAACATGTCATTCATATAATCGTCGGAAGGGTCGACGTTCCACAAGGACCCATGTTCAAACGCACTAAGGTGTCAATCACTAGAGAGAAACAGACTCGAGAGTATGTGCCCGAAGGCACTTTATCATTCTGACGAAGAAGCAAAAGAAATTTCTCAACCACACAACGACACTCTGGTAGTTTCTATCTTGCTAAATAGAATTCAAGTTAAGCGTGTTTTAATGGATCCAGGTAGCTTGGAAAACATCATCAGATCAAGGGTCGTGGAAGATCTCGGCCTGTAGGACCAAATTATACCTTCATCTCGAGTCCTAAACGACTTCAATATGGCAAGTGAACAAGTAAGGGGGAGATTATCCTACCGGTGAACGTGGCCGGAACCATCCAAGATACTAAGTTCCATGTCATTGAAGGCGACATGAGATATAATGCACTGCTCCAAAGGCCTTGGATCCACAACACGAGGGCAGTACCATTGACCCTCCACCAAATGCTGAAGTTCCCAATGACGGATGGTGTAAAAACGGTATACGGGGAACAACATGCTACAAAAGAAATGTTTGTAGTTGATGAAGTAACATCTGTCTCGACATTATCAGCCTCGGAAAGATCGAGCACCAAAGATAAACAAGCATCCAAATAGAAATCACTGCCCCAGCCTCTACCGAATCGGAGAAACAGGTAGTAGAAGAAGAAGATGAGGACTTCCTAACCCCTCGAACCTTTGTTATTCCCGAAGAACCGGATGCTACCAAATCAACGGTCGAATAGTTGGAACAGGTTATACTAATCAAGTACCTTCTCGACGAAAGGTATACCTAGGAACAGGGTTAACTCCCGAACTCAGGAAAAAACTTATTCAATTTCTTATTGATAACATAAACTATTTTGCATGGTTCCAGTTAGACGTGATAGGGATACCACCGAGGATAACAACGCATCGATTAAGCCTGGACCCTAATTTCAGACCGGTGAAGCAAAAGGGAAGACCCCAGTCCGAGGTAAAGCACGCCTTCGTAATGGATGAGGTAACTAAACTTCTTAATATAGGGTCCATTCGGGAGGTAAAATACCTCGAATGGTTAGCCAATGTTTTTGTAGTCCCTAAAAAAGGGAACAAACTTAGAATGTGTTTAGACTATAAGGACTTAAACAAAGCATGTCCGAAAGATTCTTTTCCACTGCCTAACATAGACCGCATGATCGATGCCACGACCGGGTACGAGATCCTTACTTTTCTCGAGACCAAAAAAAGACTTCTTTTATCACTAAGTATGAAACCTATTGCTATAATGTAATGCCCTTCGGGCTAAAAAATGCAGGAGCTACATATCAACATCTAGCTAACAAAATGTTTGAAGAACAAATAGGTAAGTCAATGGAAGTTTATATTAACGACATGCTAGTTAAGTCCCTGCGCGCAGAGGACCATTTGGCTCATTTGCAGGAAACATTCAAAATATTAAGGAAGTACAACATGAAGCTCAACCCTGAGATATGTGCTTTCGGGGATGGTTCAAGCAAATTCCTTGGCTTCATGGCATCAAATCGGGGGATCGAAATCAACCCTAATAAAATCAAGGCCATCAAGGACATCACCGTCGTAGATAATGTAAAAGCCGTACAAAGGCTGACCGAACAGATAGCTACCTTGGGTCGATTCATATCGAGGTCATCGGGTCGAAGCCACAAGTTTTTCTCCCTACTCAAAAAGAAAAATAATTTCGCCTGGGCTCTGGAATGCCAACAGGCATTGGAAGAATTGAAGTGATATTTATTGAACTCACCTCTGCTTCACACTCCGAAGGTAGATGAGAAACTTTCCTTATACTTGGCAATATCCGAAATCGCGGTAAGTGGTGTCCTAGTTCGAGAAGAGCAAGGTACACAGTTTCTTGTTTATTATGTAAGTCGAACCTTAGGAGATGCAGAAACTAGGTATACACACTTAGAAAAATTGGCACTTGCGCTGATAAGCGCTTCAAGAAAGCTAAAACCATATTTTCAATGTCACCCCATATGTGTATTAACCACTTACCCACTCCGTAATGTCTTGCACAAGCCTGAACTATCAGGCCGATTGTCCAAATGGGCAATCGAATTTAGCGGGTATGATATTGGATATCAACCCCGAATGGCCATCAAGTCCCAAATTTTAGCAGACTTCGTGGCTGATTTCACACCAACCCTTGTGCCTGAAGTTAAAAAGGAACTTCTGTTAAAACCAGGTACATCATTGGGGGTATGGACACTTTTCACAGACGGTGCTTCGAATGTGAAGGGTTCCGTGCTAGGCATCATTTTGAAGCCGCCAACGGGTAGCACTATTAGATAATCAATTAAAACTCCTAGATTGACTAGCAATGAGGCCGATTACGAGGCCATGATTGCAGGTCTCGATCTAGCCAAAAGCTTGGGAGCTGAAGTTATCGAAGCTAAGTGCGACTCTTTACTGGCGGTGAACCAGATGAAAAAACATTCGAAGTTCGAGAGGATAGAATGCAAAGATATTTGG
The DNA here is from genome assembly GCA_005239505.1 of Nicotiana paniculata. Lineage (NCBI taxonomy): Eukaryota > Viridiplantae > Streptophyta > Magnoliopsida > Solanales > Solanaceae > Nicotiana > Nicotiana paniculata. The sequence continues at coordinate 60,797 of MDKI01127133.1, read as the reverse complement.
ATAAATTACAGGTAACTTTGCACCGTTTCAAGAAATGGACTCTACAACATGTACCTCGAGAACAAAACAGTGAGGCTGATGCATTAGCAAATTTGGGATCATCGACCGAGGAGGATGAGATAATCTCGGGGACCGTCGTTCAACTCTCAAGGTCCGTGATTGAGGAAGGGCATGCCGAAATAAATTCAATAAGCTTAACTTGGGACTGAAGGAATAAATACATCGAGTACTTGAAAAATGGAAAGCTACCATCAGACCCTAAAGAATCGAGGGCCCTTCAAGCTAAAGCTTCTCGTTTTACATTAGACGAAGACGGAACATTATACAGAAGGACATTCGATGGACCATTGGCGGTGTGTTTAGGACCGGGAGATACTGATTATGTTCTACGAGAAGTCCATGAAGGCGCTTGTGGAAAGCATTCCGGCGTGGAGTCACTAATTAGCAAGGTTATTAGAGCATGATACTGCTGGGATAACATGGAAAAAGACTCTAAGGAGTTTGTTCGAAGATGCGATAAATGTCAAAGGTTTGCATCGATGATCCACCAGCTTAGAGAACAAATTCACTCGGTCCTATCCACGTGGCCATTCATGAAATGGGGGTGGACATCGTTGGCTCTCTGCCATCGGCCCCAGGTAAAGCTAAGTTCATTTTGTTTATGACTGACTATTTCTATAAATTGGTTGAAGAACAGGCTTTCGAGAAAGTCAGAGAGAAAGAAGTTATAGATTTCATCTGGGATCACATTGCATGTTAATTTGGGATACCCGCAGAAATATGTGACAATGGTAAACAATTTATCGGCATCAAGGTAATGAAATTCCTCGAGGACCATAAAATAAAGAGGATACTATCAACACCATATCACCCTAGTAGGAATGGACAGGCCGAATCAATGAACAAGACTATCATCAAGAACCTAAAGAAAGGTTGAACGAAGCTAAAGGGAAGTGGAGGGAAATTATACCCGAGGTTCTGTGGGCGTATCGGACAACGTCTAAGTCCAGCACATGAGCAACTCCATTTTCCTTAGTATATGGCTCTGAAGCCTTGATTCCAGTCGAGGTCGGAGAGCCCAGTGCCAGGTTTCGACATACAACAGAGGAATCAAACCACGAGGCTATGAATACCAGCCTCGAATTGTTAGATGAAAAACGAGAAGCTGCACTCATTTGAATGGACGTACAAAAGCAACGAATTGAAATGTATTACAATAGGAGAACCAACCTTCGCCACTTCAGAGTCGGGGACTTAGTCTTAAGAAAAGTCACCATCAACACTCGAGATCCTAATGAAGGGAAACTCGACCCTAATTGGGAAGGACCCTACCAAATCCTCGATATAGTCCGGAAAAGATCATATAAACTCGGAATGATGGACGGAAAACCACTGCAAACAAATGGAACATATAACTTCTCAACCGATACTATTATTAAGGTATGACTCTCTCTTTTATTTCATGTCATTATTCGACACCAACTCATTGCAGGGGTTCGACAAAAGGCATCGAGACCTCAGGTTTTAAAGTACACATTGCACTTTTTTTCCCTTAGATCTTCCGGCAAGGTTTTTAACGAGGAAACAATTATGTAATACCTGAGGACAATTCAACAATATCCAAGGCTTCTTTGTAATCAAACTCGAATATTGGGGGCATCACCCTCGGATGTCATGTACCTCGTGTCAAAGGGCGTCGAAAGGAAAAACTTTGTAATGGACCAAATGGTCGAATGAACCGTGTCCATATAGATTAGTCGAGTCCCAATGGCAAAACATGTATGCCTGTATAAATTATTCAAATAAGCACTCTTTCTTTATCAAACGTCTCGTGTCTCAAAGCAAATTCTCTACTATGCAAATCTCATACTTATGATTTTGTGAAAAATGGCTCAAGAGCCAAGTGAAAACATACTTCAAACGCTCGGGGACTATGCACTTGAGTTATATAAACTCAAAATCATAAGACCTCAAATAGGCACCTCTCGATATATAGACCAATGTTTTAAATGTTATCGGGAAATAATCTCAAGAGGCATACCCGAAGGCTACATCCTATTAAAGGCTACAACCAAAATAATGCGGCTCAGAGACGTCCGAATTCTGCAATAAATAATAGGCCTTCGAATTCTTCGAAAAACCGGTTAAGTCCATGCTCGGCAAACAATTAAGGGCTTCGATAAAATCAGCCCTCGAAAAACCAAAAGGCTTTGATAATATCAGCCTTTGAAAAAATTAAGAGGTATCAAACTATCTTAACACAAACGTGCTAAGGCACAAAAAGCAAAAGGGTTTGTATCATCGGACCCTCAAAAAACTCAATGGGTAAAAAATAAATGCTAAGGCATAATTCTTTTTTACTAAGTCTTTTAAGCCGAAAAGGGGAAATAAAAGCCATTTTTAGAGGCCATATCGGCCCAGTCTAAAGAGCCTAAGGGCCAGTACATTTAGAGTTTGAGACCTTGTTCTCACTCACTTCAGACCTAAGGGTTCCACTATTCCGAGCTTGAATAAATTTGATTGAAATATAGCTCGAAGATTCGTCATAAAACCTTAAGGGGTATATTACTGTAAGTTCGAAACTTACCCATTATTTGATAAAAAACATAAGGGTTTATTTTATTCTAAGCTCAAAATTCACTCGAACTTAGTTATAGAAACAACGCGTTTGTGGCTTCGATCAAATCTTTTTAAATCTCGAACATATTATCGAGCTCGGGGACTCGCTTTTAAAACCTAAGGGTTTGATATGAGTTCGAGCTAGTTCGACTACAAAGACTACGGCAACAAAATTTTCACAAGGCAAAAACAAAGTATAATTTATCACAAATTGGAGGCAAACTAGAAAGAGAAAGAAACTTTTATTTATAGAAGATATTTACAAAGACCACAAGGGGCCTAACACAAAAACGAAGAAAAAACATAGAAGAAGAAAAATTCTAAGGGCCTAGTCCACTTTGGGAGACGCATCATTGGGAGCCGCTTATTCGAGGGATTCATACTCATCTCCTCCACTCTCGGACCCACTAGAAGAGTCATCATCATCAGAGAGTAAAGCTGCAGCCTCGTCCTCCAAAGCTTTTGCATTCTCGATATCAGCTGATAGGTCGAAGCCACGAGCATGCACTTCCTCGAGAGTTTATCTCCGGGATTTTTGCCTAGCATGATCGACATCACATGACAATTTGACTTCAGCAGCAATAGAGATCTCCTGTGCCTGAATGTTGGCAGCCTCGGCGTCAGCTCGGTAAGAGGCCATGAGCACCTCCGACTTAGACTTAGCCTTTGTAAGCTCAGCGACCAATTTAGCCTCGAGCTCCGTAATCTTATAGGCCCGTGCCAAGCTTTCCTCCTTCACACTTTGAAGTTGGCTCTCGATCGAAGTCAGTTGGGCCCGAACCGCGTCTTTCTCTGAGGTAAGGTGATCCATATGCTGCTTCCACCCTAGAGTCTCGGCCTCCTTCATCTTGGCCTCTTCTCGAAGTTGCTCTACCAGCTCGCTCTTCTGCTAGGCCTACAAAGTCAAAATGTTAATTGCCAAAGTCAAGTGAATACATAATAAACTCCTAAAAAGTTACATTACCCATTCGATGAGCTCAGTCTGTTCTCGGTGAGCCCTTGTCAGTTCAGCTCGGAGGTTCCTGATCTCCTCATCATTTTGAACATAGAGGACTTTGAGGCTATCTCTCTCCTCCAAGAGTTTCTTGAGTTCGGCTTTACATTGGGTCAGCTCAGCCCGGTATTTGGAAGACATTTCTTGATAGAGCACCATGGCCTGTACACAAAGGAGAAAACCAGACTCGAAAAAATGAGAATAAAATGCAAGCATAATTATGGGGGATGAAACTTACTTGTTTGAGAAACCGCTAAGCCTCGTCAAAAATGAACGAAGCATCCAGGTTGGGACCATCTTCGACCCCTGCGAAGCACCCCTGGAATATATCATTCCCTTCATGGGCCGTCTTCATGTCGGGAGTCTCCATAGCCCGAGCATCTTGGAAATGCCCTTCGGAGAACGTAGGGCTGGGCGGCGAATCATCAATATTAATTGTCCCAAGCGAGTCACTTGGGACATTCTCTTCTCTTTGAAGGGCCTCGGAGCTAGACCCTTCAGGTACGCCTACCCGTTTTTCATCCTGGTGGGGTGCATTTTTGCCACCCGATGGCTCGGGGACCTTGCTCGGACCTTCTTTCGAGATTTCTTCGGTACAGGATTGAACCGCATCGGCCGCCACCGGCTCAGTAGTCTTTGAAATTTCAGTGCTTCCTCTCTCTCGAGCTATCAACAAGAAGTTATCATCCTCTCCTTCTTCGTCCTCCTGTCGGAGTCGTTGGGATACACTAGCAGGTAAGGTAGTAGGGTCAATCTTCGATTTCCGAGCCCTTCTCTTCCTGGGCTTCGGGGTATCTGGAGGCGAGGCCTTTCTCCTCTACTTCTCTTTGGTTGGATTCGGAACCTCTTCTTCCCCATGTGGAGGTGGCCTCATGTCAACATTTTCTTCGAGACCTGTATAAAGAGAAACTAAGTTAAAAAACAATATTTTTACAGAGAAGAACCAAAGTACCAACGAAGGAACTCACTGTGGTTTTTAGCTTCCCACCGACCCCTGGCTAAATCATGCCAACAACGCTCAACATATGAAGAAGTAGAGGCTAGTTGTCGAACCCAACCTTCGAGGTCAGGAATCGTACCAGGAAACCAAGGGGAAGCTGCACCATGAAAAAGAACTTAGATCAGAAAGAATTCAAGAAAGCTAAACGGTAAGCACCATCGGCAAAATTGTACTTACGTTTCATGTTCCAATCCTTGGGGAATGGAATTTTCTCGGCGGGGATCATATCGGAGGTCTTGATTGGAACAAATTGACCCATACACCCTCGGTCTTGTCCTCGTCTATGCTCGAGAATAACATTTTTGTGGCCCGACGCTGGAGCTTTGTCAACCCACCTCGATAAAAATGAGGTCTATATACCTTGATTAAATGGTCGAGGTTGAAAAGACACTCCCTTGCTCGACAAGAATCTGAGCAAAATGATGATACGCCAAAAAGAGGGATATATCTGGCCAAGGGTCACTCGATATTGGTGGAAAAAATCGAGTATGACCGGGTCTACGGGGCCCAATGTGAAAGAGTAAGTGTAAACACTTAAAAACCCTTTTCACATGGGTAGTGATGTATTTCTCGGGGGAAGGAATCACCACCTCTTTGTTGTCCCAGTTACAGTCCCTTTTTACCTGCTCGAGATCGTCTTCAGAAATCAAACAGATGTACCGGGACATGGGCTCACATCGACCAGGAACTGAGGAAGGCCTTTCGACCTTAAATTCGAAAGTCAGTTTGCAGGCCCCAGGAACACACTCTTCAATACGAGGCTCCACTAGCGTTTTATCGCTGGCCGACCGCGATGAGGAAGCTTTTTCCTTTAGCGGTACAGTCTTTGAGGTTTTAGCCATTGATGTGGGTGAAGAAGGTCAAAAGAAGATATAAAGTTGGTGGTTCCGGTGATAATAACAGTGTCTTAACAGGCGACGATAGAGAGGAGATGAGAAAGGTTAGAAGATTTGGAGATTTAATCAAAGCAAAAGTAAAGTTTGATTCAATGAAGGAGATGCTATTTATAGACTCACGGCGATGGTTCGGTAATGCTAATGGCCGACCACTAACTGACATGCATTGATGATTTAGGGAACCGAACAAATGGGATGTATCGGTCACATCCGTCGCTTACGTCATAAATATGACGTCATGATTGAGGTATCAGGGAATCGAGGCTCAAATCGTTTCTTATCGTTTTACTCTAAGAAACGCGGGGACTATCTGTATATTGTCGAAACCGGGTACGACCGATTTCGTAGGCTCGGGGAGCTGCCTCGAGGATAAGCTCATAATGGATCTGACTCAAGCTCGATGATAGATTATAAAGCATGAAGATCGAAGCATTCACTGACGATCGATACCGAGCATGATCGACGTCGAGTAACAGAATGGCGAGATATTAGTAGCCGACCAAAGATCTCGGCGGAAATCTCGGTAGAAATTGAACCAAGCGGTTATTGACATCAATCATGGGATTTATTTTCGTTATGAGAGTTATACCTTATTTAGGATCCCTCCACTATATAAAGAGGAACTCATTTCATTTGTAAGAGACATATACATTCACTGATAAAAAAATATATACGCTGTTCTTTATTTGCTTATCATTCACTGTTGTTCTTACTATTTGATCTCGAGATTATTCCGAATCAAGGTCGATACATTGCTACAACACTGGTTTGATTTATTTTGTCGTTCAATTTATCTATTTAATTCATCTTTTATTAATTGGTATTAAATCAGAACACGTATCCTTAAAATAACAATACAAGTTTAATTGTTACTCGAGTTTATGATAAACAAAAAATAATAGGGCTAATTGGGATTATGACAGTGTGGGAAAAGCTTCAGTTAAGATATAAGGGGATAGGACAAGTGATTAGCAAGGAGGAATTAGTAATATAAAAATTATATAATTATTATTTCGATGTTGATAATGCAAATATTATTTTCTTAAATGTTTTCTTTGATGTATTAAAACTTAATTTACAATGTTTATGATATGTATTTACTTTTCAGACAAAATAATTCCAAGAATTAATTTTTTTATTTAGTTGTTTTTATATTCATATATTGCTAATTCATGTATTTTTATTTTACATTTCATTTCCCATGAAATAATATAGCATTAGTTTATACATAAGGATTATATATGAGGCAAAAAAAAAAAATGCAAGCAGAGACACTTTTAAATATTTGAAATAATATTTGCAAATTAGTGTTTGGTTCACAATTTAGTCCCACTATTTTAGGTTCATATGAAATAGAGAATTTCAAGTTTGAAAACCGATTTGAAAATATTTTAAGTAAAATAATGGGTTTCACTTAAAGAATCTCAACTCTCTTTTCAAATGAAATTCATATTCGAATACAATGACTTAATATATATTTTTATCCTTTTTTTTAAGAACAGGGATCTTTTATTTATATATATATATATATATATATATATATATATATATATATATATATATATATATCACATAATAGTAGGGTTCATACATGTGAGATTACCCGAGGGTATTTTCTACTTGGCTATTACATACCATGTCACGAAGGACATTTTTGTTTCCAAAATAAGCAAGTCTAGAGCAAACATCTTTCCTAACATTTTTAACAAGATAAGTGGTGCCTAGATAGTCTGAGCTTAAAATATCAGATGCAAAAAGAGGGGGGTAGTAGAAAAAATTAAGATCCATGCCATTGCTATCGCACAGTGCTCTCCTAGCCATCATGTGTGCCAGCTTGTTGGCTTCCCTGAAGATATGGTGGATTTTCTGAACGTTCACCTAGATCATTAATGACATGCACTCGTGAATAATGCAGTTAAAAGTATTGATTCCATTATCTAAACAAGTCATGATATCGGTTGAGCCAGTTTTCACTTCTAAATTGGTTAAGCCTTGTTCTTTGGCTATACAAAGGCCTTTATTTAAGGCCATCAGTTCTGCATGGAGGGGGGATAAGCCTGGTAGGGTTCCATGGAATCCTAGTATCCATTGACCCCTACTATTTCTAAAGATTCCACCAAAATCACAGAGAGATGTGACTTCCTTGAACAAGCCATCAACGTTAAGTTTAATATGGTTCATAGGCGGTTTAATCCAGTTAATAGATGTAGGGATAGCTTTGTGCATGGTGGCTTCCGTGAGGAGATTGTATTCGACTGTTTGATTGATGGCATTATGGAGAGCCGGATTATTAGAGGTATTGTTAAAAATATTGTTATTTCTATTGATCCAAATTGTCCATATGACAAAAGGAAATGTATCTTTCCATTTGATAATGTCATTTGTAAAGGATATATTGAGGTCTCGCAAAGTAGTTAACCAATTATTAGTAACGTCCCCTCTGTTCGTGTTAATACCTAGTAGAGACCATAGATTCTTAACTGCTAGGCTGTCTAAGAAGACATGAGTACTAGTTTCCTTTTGTGTCTTGTAGAAGGAACATATTGGATCAATATTAATACCAATATGGTTCAAATAGCTTCTGTTGGGATAGTTTATTTTGTAGACATTTCCATACTAATAATTTTAACTTATTATGACACTTTAAGTCCCAAATCCACATAAAGTCTCTATCACCGTTAGAGTAATCCTCAATTAAGGAATAACAAGACTTGCTAGTGAATAGCCATTGGTATTAAGCGACCAAATAGGTATGTCACAATTATAAGAGTCGGTGATTATAGCCTTAATTTTTTGATTAGGTTAGCTTCAAGACTCATCGATATCTTAGAGAAGTCCCAAATGTTGTTGCTCCAGATATCCTTTATAGCTAGTAAATTATCTGTTAGAGTTAAAAGGCCAGATATGTGCTGACGGAGAGGGGGGGGGGGGGGGGGGGGGGGGGTATTATGAATCCACCGACTGTTCTAAACACTAAGTGAGAATGACTTATGGGGGAGCCAATTAATGCCTTTATTATAAATTTCCCACCTTTGAAAATACTATTCCATATGAAGGTAGGGTTTTTGTGGACATCCTGCTATTTAGCCCAATGTGAACTAGTGTTATTGAGAAGCCTTCAAGTAACATTTGCCAGACTAACTAGATTTTTACTCTTTTCCTTATGAATTCCCAATTCACCCTCTTTTTTTATGTCTAGTAATAGTATCCCAACTAATGATGTGAAGCTTTTTTGAAGTGGCAGTAGTACCCCAAATAAAGTTCCGCTTAATTCTATCAATATTACTAAGGATCTTGGTAGGCAAAAGAGTATATTGCATTATGTGACTGGGAAGGAAATTTAGGCAAGAGGTGGGCAAAACTGTTCTTCCTACCATATTTAGGCAGTTGGACTTCCAGTTTCCTAATTTTGCAAGCATGTTATCAAGAACAAATTAAAAATATTTGGCTCTAGGTTTCGAGTTAGTTATTGGAAACCTTAAATATTTCCAAAAGAGTTACTAATATTTATGTTAAAAACTTTGGATATATTGGTTCCAATATGTTTTGGGCAGTTTTTTGAGATGATAATTTTGGACTTGGCCTTGTTAATAGACTGTCCTGACAAATTGTAGACTGATCTAAGCAATTTTTAATAGCATGTAAGGAATTATTGTTAATTTTGGACATTAAAGTTAGGTCAACCGCATAGAAGAGGTGCGATAGTTGGTGATTATTTTATCTGATGGTAATAGGATTCCAAAACCCTAGGTCTACCATATGGTTAATGTTTAGAAAGCATTTCCATGCAAATGATGAATAGGTACGGGGACATAGGACCACCCTGTCTAATACCTCTACTAGGAAAAAAGTAACCAGTTCCTGCACCATTAACTAGGATAGCGATCCTGGTAGTTGATACACAACTCATGACGAGCTTAGTGATGTTAGGGGGGAATTTAAAGAAAGTCAAAGCTCTATAGATAAAAGACCATTCAAGACGGTTGAATGCCTTTTCGAGGTTTAATTTTAAAATCATATTTTGATTTCTACCCCTAAACCTATTCATTTTTAGAACCATCTCTTGGATGATTATGGCGTTGTCACAAGCTCTTCTATTCTTGAGGAAGCTAGTTTGGTAGGGACTAATTAAATTATTTAGGAAGGGCTTTAGATGGTTGATAATAACCTTAGTGATAATTTTGTAAATAGTATTACAAAGCCTAATGGGTCTAAATATTTTTAAATTATTTGCGTTAGGGATATTGAGAATTAGGCAGAGAAAGGTGTCATTAATTCCCTCAGGGATAGTTCCACTACTAAACACTTCCTTACACAGGCTGGTAATAGAGTTGCCTATTGTGCTCCAGTATTTTTTTAAAAAAAGGGTGTAGTCCATCCGGGCCAGGTGTTTTAAAGGGTTTCAAGGAAAAACAAGCTTTCATAATTTCAGAATTTATGATGAGGTTGTTTAAAGAGGTTAAGTCTAAATTGCCAAAAGATTGCGAGTCAGTTTTAATGCTCTTCCAATTACTAGAGACAAGAGAAGTGGTGTAGGCTTCTTTGAAATAGCTACAAGTGTGGTTAATGATATCTTCAGGATCACTAATCCACTTGTCTTGATCATCTTTAAAAAAAATAATTTTATTCTTCCTTTTTCTATTGGTGGCATAATCAAGTAAAATTTAGTATTCACGTCACCCTCATTTAACCAAAGAATTCTAGAACGGAGTTTCCAATAGTCTTCTTCCATTTTTAGAATGTTATTATAGTCCCGCTTTAAAGAAGTTTCAAGTGTTTGTAGGAACGTACTAGTATAATAGGCAGAAGAATTCTGGATGCTATTAAGTCTAGCTAGGATTCGTCTTTTGTTTTTGAATATGTCACCAAATGTGTTATTTTTTCATATGGTGACATTTTCTTTGAATATGGAAGTGGCTTCTACGAAAGTGTTGTTTACCCAGGAATCAGTGACCACTTTGTTAAATTGAGGGTGCTTGCACCAAAGTGGCTCAATTCGAAAGGGTTTAGGATAGGGGTGACACTGTTTTGGAATAATGTTGATAAGTAACAGATTGTGGTTTGAATTTGTCTTAGGGAGGTGGATTATGGAAGCATTAGAAAATTTTTGAATCCATTGGTCATTGATAAATACTTTATCTATACGCTCCATAATAAGATTATTATTGGCAAATCTACGATTTGACCAAGTATATTTACTGCCTTTATATCCGAGATCTACCAAGTTACAATAATTTATACTAGACCAAAGTTTTAGGGAACGTCTACGGTTCAAAGGTCTTTCCCCTAGTTTTTCATTTGCACAAAAAAATTATTAAAATCACCACCAATTAGCCAAGGACCATTGTGATTATCCGCAATATTTTTGATATTATCCCACATATGATCTCTATTAACAGTGCTAGTACTAGGGTAAATTGATAAAAATAACCAATTAAAATTTGTCGGTCGTACCTCAATAGTAGCATGGATTTCATGGTTACGACGGACAAAGTTGTGCATGTTCACTTTAGTATGATCCCAAAGAATGACCATGTCACCTGCTTGGCCTTCAGCAGGCACGTCAATTAACTTCAAAAGGCCAAAGTCATTAATGAGGGAAGCATGGGCTTGCATTTTAGTTTCAAGTAGTGTGACCATGCATGGCCTATGATTAACCATGAGTTCCCTAAAGTTTCTTCTAAATTCCTTATTATTCCCACCTCTAATGTTCCATATGATAAAATTAATGGGGCTAGACATATTAACAGTCGGATTTGGCTTGTGTTCATTCTCCATGGAAGGATGTGAGTTTCTCCTTAGAGATTAAACTAAGATCATTGCTCTGTTCCCCACTGTTAGATCTTAGGGTGGGCGTATATCCGTTGCACACTTGTCCAGGTTCTGTGGACATATGAGGATGCGTCTCTTCTCTTGAGTTTCTTTGAAAGAAGACCTTTACTTTGATTAGGCTTCCCAATTCCACCACTGATTCTACAATCAAGTCTATTAGGTAGATCATTTCTTCTTCCACTGGATTTTCCATGTTTGGATTTATTGGAGGATCTAAGTTGATATCTTCCATATTCATATGCATGTTTGGATCCTGGGGTTGTTGTGATGGTTGTGGTGCTTCCCACTGCATTAGAATTGGATTGAGGGCTGTTAGGGCTTCCAGTGTAAAGAATGGGAGATCCAACCCTAATTTTTGGGGCAACATGGGTACTGGATTGAAGTGGGGGGGGGGGGGGGAGGTTCTGTTGACCTCTCATTTCTTGTACTATGTTTGGGTTTGGGGATGGAGTCAACAGTTGAAGGATGTTGTTTACCCACACATGATTCATATAGTTGCTCATGGAAAGATGAAGACCCTCAAAGACAAGTTGGGCTAGGTAACGGGGATTTTGGATTAGTATTACACTCTCTTGACCATTGATTGTTGCATTGAACATGAGACCCCTCCCCATGAGTCCTAGCTCTATTCATGATAATGAGTGGTGATCTTGGGACATTGGTGGTTGGACAAGGATTACTGGGGTGTTTGGAGTTTGTTGTGGTAGAGGTGGGAGATTTGCCATATTCATGTGGGGATGATGGCAGAGGATTTGGATTAATCTGTACCTCCTTCGGTTGGTTAGGGTAATTCTGGGCATTTTCAGATGGGATGGCGTCACTTAAATTGGGAGAAATTAGGGAGTAGGGAATGATTACGTCTACATGCATGCAATTGGGGGGGGGGGGGCAGTTAGCGTGTAGGATTTATTAGAAGATTTTGCATGTGTTGTTTTGGCCACATGTCCCATGCTTCCTTCCATTTGTTCATTGTCTAGCATCTCCATTGACAGGTGTTGGTCGTTACTAGGAGCTATTTTTTCGTTTGTGAAGTGATTTATGGAATTATTATTTTTGTCTTGAGTAGAGGAAAGGATTGAGTTAATGTTATCTGGAGGAGTAGATTGTTTTATATTAGGTTGAAATAATTATTTTGTAATCCTTGAATTAAACGAGTTACTAGCAGGGGCAGTAGGGTTATTAGAAGAGTTAAAGACTTTTGTCGTATTTGGGTCTTCGAGATAATCATGCATGTTGGCATTATTGCTTTCTAAAACAAAATTTTTTTTGTGTTGGTTTATTTTCTAAAACAGTGTGCTCCACACACAATTAAGAGAAGCGGTTTTTTTGATATAAAATAACTAAATTACCATCCCTAGTTGGATTGGTGGTTTTTTCCAAATGGAAAACTGTTTTGATCTTTAGCATAGAGGACAAGGGTGATGAATTATCCTTATGGAAAAACTTTAGCTTTTGAGTATTAATATACTTACCTGTGACAGCATTAAATATTTTGACATCTATACCTGTCTCCAGATTTGTCTCTTTGTCTTCCTTTAGTATTCTTTTCAGCATTCCTCTTGGTTTTTGGAAGGATACTGTATGCCATTTTTCTTCATTGTCTGCCTTATCTTGTTGCTCTACAATTATCTTCTCATCATTGATATGTTCTTGGACTATTGGTATTCCAGCTCTATGGCAGTGTGACCTAAAAATTCACATAGCTTGCATAGAGTTTTGTCCCCTTCATATTCAATTATTTGTTTGTGCTCTTCGATTTGTATGGATTTTGCTACTGGTTTGACCATAGGTAATTCCACACAGAGTCGGGATTTTTACACTTCAACTTCAAATACTTTTTTAATTTTTAAATTCAACCAAATATTCAAATGTGAATTGACATATTATTTTAAAAAAAATATAGTTTTGTTGTCACGACCCAAAATTCAACTAGCCGTGATGACACCTAACCCAGATCGCTAGGTAAGCCACTTGAATGAAATTTAATAAGACAAATAAATAAATGAAAATATCTGAATTTTATACATTTCCCAAAGACTGGTAGTACAAATCACGAGCTTCTAGCATTTAGAGTTTACAAAACTAGTGTAAAATACATACATTATCACTCCGAATTATACATAAACAATTTTTCATAAGTCTAGAGCTACCATGAACAAGAGGCAGCTATATCCGGAATGTAGGTACGTCTTCAATGCTAGCTCCCGTCATACACAACAATATCAGCATCCAAAATCTACACGCAAGGTGCAGAAGTGTAGTATGAATACAACCGACCCCATGTACTCAATAAGTAACAACCCTAACCTTATGTTGAAAGTAGTGACGAGCTGGGATTAAGGTCGGAGTCCGACATCAATAACCAGTAACAGTTCATAACAATATAATGAAAGTAACACAAGTAATAAATCTACGATAAAAATGCTCATCTCGTTCTCAGTTCCGGAAATTAGTCATTTGCCTTTCAAGTAACAGTAAAACTCAAATCTTTTGCCAAAATCACCGAAAAGTATGTCTGAAAACTTGAGATTTTTTTTCTCAAAACTTTCAACAATTGATAATAAATTTATTTATTAGATGGCATGAGGAAAGTACGTCTCTATGCCTATATGTCAATGTGTATGAGAAGTCATGAATGGCATGATACCGTACAACATGAGGAAAATGCATCTCTATGATTGTATGTCAAGCGTGCATGACGATTGCGATGTAAATCAGTTATAAAATCATATGCATACTCTCAGAGTATCAATTCACTCAGTCCTCCCAGTCACGCAGTCCTCACTATCACTCAGTCCTCACAGCAATTCAATCCTCCCAATCACTCGGCACTCGTGCTCGACACTCGCACTCAGTAGGTACCTGCACTCACTAGTGGTGTGTACAGACTCCGGAGGGGATCCTTCATCCCAAGCGCTATAATAAGACAATCATGGCATAAATAAAAATAAGATGCTGCGGCGTACGACTCGATCCTATAAATATCACTCAAAAACAGGCCCTCGGCCTCACCCAGTCATCAACCTCTCCAGTCTCTCAGTCTCACCATGTCATAAAAGATCAGCCCAAAAATAATGATGTGACGTATCAATAAATGGTAACAAAGATTGGGATATGATATATAGATGAATGCGTATGACTTAGTATGAAATTTCAATATAAGAAAATAGCTCAATAGAAGAAATGACCCCAATGGGTCCCAACAGGATAAATATATAACCTAGACATGATTTCTAACATGGATAACAACTCAATTACTCTAGCACGTAGAACATTTCATGGATACAAATAAGATTAGGTGATTACACAGTACCACAGAAATAACCGAGTCACAATTCACACAGTTTACTCCCACACGCTCGTCATCTAGCATGTGAGTCACCTCAACACCAAACACATATCACGTATATTCGGGGTTCATACCCTCAACACCAATTTTAGAAGTGTTACTTACCTCTAACAAGTCAAATCCAATACCGATCCAGATAAGTAATGCTCCAAAAATACCATTTCGCGCGTACCGACCTCTGAACCGATCGAAACTAACCAAAAGCAACTCAAATATATCAAATAAATCCTAAGGAAACAATTCCAATTGATAAAGGTCGAATCTTTGCTCAAAAGCCCAAAATCAACCAAAAAGTCGAACCCAAACTTGCCCCTCGGAACCCGAAAAAACTCATAAAATTCGGAACCCAGTTCAAATATGAGTCCAACCATACTAGTTTCATTCAAATCCGACTCCAAATCAATGTTCAAAAATCAAAAACTCACTCTATGATACTTTAGGCAAAAACCTCCAATTCCTTTTTAAATTCATCAACCAATACCGAAAAAGAAGATAGATTCGCGAAATATTATTAAACCGAGTGTAGAACACTTACCCCAATCCTTGTGATGAAAATTTCTTCAAAGATCACCTCAATCCGAGCGCCAAATCTCAAAATATGATAAAAGAACCTAAAACCTCGATTTTATAGCTTCTGCCCAGCAAATTCCACATATGCAGTCACATTGTCGCATCTGCGACCTCTTCTGCGAAACAATTTCGATTCTGCAAAGCCTCCTTGAAGATCAGCCTTCCGCACCTGCAGGACTTTACCCGCTTCTGCGCACTCGCAGGGGCGCCTCAAAATCTCGCTCCTGCGCCATGGACATCGCTTCTGCGCTACCGCAGATGCACCACAAGCCCCGATCTGTGATTTTCTCGCCCAGCTTGTTCTCGCTTCTGCGATGGACAACCCGCATCTGTGAAGTCTCTTCTTTGGCCAAGACTCCGCAGATGCCACTACATCAGTACCAGTAACTGTTCAACAAGGCAACAAGAGGAAAAATTATCTGAACCACGTCCAAAACTCTTTCGAGCCACTCGGGACCCCGTCCGAACATACCAACAAGTCACATAGCATAACACGGACCTACTCGAGACCTCAAATCATACATAACAACATCGAAACGACGAATCACACCTCAAATCAACTTAAATGAACTTTGAACTTCAAATCTCCAAACCTCGCGCTGAAACATATCAAATCAACCTGGAATGAACCCAAATTTTGCACACAAGTCCCAAATGACATAACAAAGCTATTCAAATTACCAGAACTACAATCTGAATCCGATATCCTCAAAGTCAACTTCCGGTTAAACTTGTGAACTTTCCAAACCTTCAAATTTCTAACTTTCGCCAATTAGTGCTGAATCCTTCAAGGAACAACCAAATGCAAATCCGGGCATACAACCGAGTGCAAAAATAACCTTCCGGAGCTAATGGAGCTATCAAAACTCCGTCCCAGAGTCAAATACCCAAAAGTAAAATACCCAAAAGTCAAACTTAATTAACTCTTCCAACTTAAAGCTTCAATCGTGAAATTCATTTTTCCAAATCGATTCCAAATGACTTGAAAACCAAAAATGATGATTCACATAAGTCATAATGTATCATACTGAGCTATTCATTTCCTCAAACTACAGAACAAAATGATAATGCTCAAAACAATCGGTCGGGTCGTTACATCCTCCCCCACTTAAACATACGTTTTTCCTCGAACATGCCAAGAGTTGTTCTTAAGCTGTCTAATCACCGTGTAACCTTACCATGCACATACCCGGGGGTGATCCAACATTACGCTAAGTCATATAAGCCTGATGACACAACCATACTGAATATCCTTAATCCAACCTTAGCCCATAAACCTTGGAACCCAATTTCCAACATCCGGAATTCCCTACAAGACCTGAATCTCGCATCCACACACCGTATAAGTCTGAACAAGCGGTATCAAGCCATAAACATAGCCCAAGATGCAATCACGTGATATAAAAAATAACCCAAATACTCATAGCAATAATTCCCGACCACAATAACTGCTCGAAACAAACTCGGTACCGTTAGTAAACTTCATATCGAACAAAACCTCGTTCTAAAACCTTCATACACTACCAATGATGAAAGAAACACACAGAACATAATAACCACTTATCAGATCAACAAGTCATGGAGCTCCTTCTCCTTCGATAAGAACTATAGCCAATTTCTAAGCCGATCAACGACATTATCCTTCCAAATATACCGCAAACAAGTCCGATAGAACCCATTCTAGGTTCAATGACCTTAATTTATCAAGACCAACTATCCTATTTACATGCCACACCAATACAACCTTAATCCACAAACTATGCAAGGGGTGCACCAATACACACAACTCAAATATACTTAAACATAGAAAATGACTCCAATAAGAGAACCGCCCCGCAAACTCAACATATACCACCACAAACACAATGCTATGAATCCATCATACATGGTACAACCAAGACCCACTAATCTAACACAAAGGATCATATCCCCACATAACTTCGTTTCAATGCGTGACCACATCCAAACACTACGCCACATGAATGCCTCAAGTCTCAAAACTCAAAATCAATATCTACGGGTAATTTGACATCAAGTACCTATAGTGCATGACCATAACCATAACCATGGAGAAGCAATTAACATAATACCACAACCCGAAAGGACCATAACCAAGGCATAATCAACTATTCCACATCCCAATCACCAAATCACATGAAGTCCGCTATAAGGCCCAAACCGAACCACCTTGTGCGTGCATATAACCGCGAATCACAACCTCTAGTAGCATAGAAGTATAACACATATTACATATCAGAACACGAACAAGCTCACTCTAACCGAATGCACACCTTTATGCAATAACGATGCCGAGTCAAAAAATCTGACCTGGTGTAGAATACAAATCCTTGTTAGGCCTACCAATGAGCTACCAAATCAACCCTGGTCATCCACAAATGGATAATTAACCCTCCAAAAGTCCACGAGGACCTAACCATAGCATATACTATTATCTGGCTAGCTTTGGCCACATCTTCACCGTCCACAACCACAATACAACCTACTTTTGAGAACTCCCAGTCTCTAAATCCATAGAACACATGAATCACCATATTTGATCCCAACTCCACCGCCCGAATGTCTAACACATCTGATATACACGATCATCTTATGAGGAATACTTCTATAATTCTTTCGTGCCACATAGCAAAATTAGAATATCAACAGTCAATCAACCAAGCGAGTATCACAATACCAATGAAGCATCTGTAAGTCAGAACACAGTGCGCCTTCTGAATGTACACTCTACTAAGGTAATACCAATTAGTGCCAACATCCGAAATCGTTTATGCTGCATAAACTCATGATCTCCCTTTTGGAACTGAATCGTATACTTGAACATGGAGATCCCAATCTCAAACCACACCTCATATATCATGCCATCATATGAAAAGTACGAGAATCTCATAATCCACTCTAAGTCGGCAGCAAAATACATACCCAATCGGTCATAAACCTTCCTTTTGATCTCATCTAGGAGAAAATCACAATACGCAACATGCTCCTCACACCAGTAGGAAGTACCCATCACGAACCATGGTAGAAATCATCGAGAACACCTTAGAATCCATTTTCACATAACCAAGCTATCAGAACCGAATCCCTCTAACTCAACCAAGCCACGCAATTCGCCAAAACCCAAGAGCATTGCCATGAAACACATGTAGAGACTCACCACATCATAAGTACCTAAGGGACCCATCTTGCCAATTACTGCGCTGATCCAACCCACTACCAAGATGTCCTATTTTCCCCGAGTTACTTTTGAATTAACCTCAAGTTGACACTCCTCCTCACCACAATACCATGATCTTCAACCAAAACTCACCCCACAAGATCCTAGAATAAAACCAAACCTCCCTAGGCCCTTAAGCGATGTATTCCCTCTTAAACACCCCAAAAGTACCACAACCGAGACACCCACTCTGAAGAGACCTTCTGTGAATCGAAAGTCATTTCCTCCACCTCCCTGATGCTGAAATGTAGAATCTATAATGATATAGGAATGCCGCAAGTCTCGATGCCATCCAATGTAATTTTCAGATTCTGGCCATATACCAATCTGAAATTCTCAATTGCTACATATAAATATTGAATTCATCAAAACCTTCTCGGGAGTCATCGACTCTGTTCAAATCTCAATTGCACCACCCAATCGGCCAAACGACCTGTGCCCCATTAGCACAATAATACCTAAAGAAGTAATCCACATCTCTAAGCAACCAAGTAAATTCCTACTCCAAGCGCACTACATCTTGTCACGAATAAAAGCTCAATCAACTCATTCCATGATTTCCATATAACCATATAGTGTAATACACCATGCATCCCGAAATCTTACTTAAGTCATCCTCAAAAGCAGCCTTTGCAAGTCATAACCGATCCACAAGCATGCCCCAAATGAAACCAGTACAATATGTAACCATGCAACCAAATCTTTGATAGCAGACTCCCCCACTTGGATCAAATCCATAGATCAAAACACTTGATAACTCACAATGCCCATACTCTATTACTTCCATAATCACGCAGTGATATCCAACTAAATCCTTCATAAGCTCATGTAGCACAACCTATATAATACCTCAAATCATATGCTAAGCTCTCATTCATCCTCATGACGGTCAGTTCAACTTTCTCAACCAATCCAAATTCAAATTCCAGCATATATAACCCACTAGAAGAAAGAAATTCTCCACAAAACATCATAAGGATCACATATCCGTAGATTACCCCATAGGTGATACCCACCTGCTTAGCCTCAAACTGACATCTCTCTATACCCTTTCACAACCACAACTACTACGCCGTCACTTAATCTTCCTAAGTTTGAACTCATAAGGAGATATGGTAATCTACTTTGCTCTACAATTAAACAACATGAAATATCCTTTAACACACCCATAACTCGAGACTATACGACAAATCAAGGCAGAAATCAAGCACCCAATAGTCCTTTTTTTACATCTCAAGCAAACTCTTTTCGTCACATTCAAACCACCTGTACACATCCCGCAATCACAACTTACTCATCATATATCCATCCAAACACTCACCGAACCACAAATTCCACACATAGGAAGACTACTGGAAATATAAGTGCAAAAGCACATGCTCACACGATCGAAATCCCTGTGCTCAAGCTACAGTCAAAACAGTCCTCCAGTCCTCCAGACTGGCCCATCATCAGCATGCCAAAATTGAATCTCGCACCTCATCCATGGAATCATAAGCCATCGATGTACAACAAATGCCGAGTGCTCACATGCACATACAAATGTGTGGAAGGGATTCAAAGAGTTGCTCTTGAAGCTTAATCAATGCCGCACGATAAGGAAAGAAAGATGGGATTTTTATCCTAAATGCCTTGTAGCCTCTCGAAGATAGGCATGGACGTCATCAATACCGATCCACAAGACTCTACTAGACACTTGCTCATGACTTGTACAACTTGTGGCCCTAGAGCTCTGATACCAACTTGTCACCACCCAAAATCCAACTAGTCGTGATGGCACCTAACCCAACCCGCTAGGTAATCCAATTGACAATAAACCAATTCCAATGAAATTTAACGAGACAAATAAATAAAATAAAATATCTGAATCTTATACATTTCCCAAGGATTGGTAGTACAAATCACGAGTTTCTAAGATTTAGAGTTTACAAAACTAGTGTAAAATAAATACGTCATTTGTCCGAATTATACATAAACATATTTTTATAAGTCTATAGCTACCATGAACAAGAGGAAGCTATAATTGGAACGCAGGTACGTCTTCAATGCTAGCTCCCGTCATACACAACAACATTAATATAAAAAATCTGCACTCAAGGTGCAGAAGTGTAGTATGAGTACAACCGACCCTACGTACTCAATAAGTAACAACCCTAACCTTAGGTTGAAAGTAGTGACGATCTGGGACAAAGGTCGGAGTCCGACACCAATAACTAGTAATATTTCATAATAATATAATGAAAGTAATAAAAATAACTCTACGATAAAAATGCTCATCTCCTTCACAATTCCAGAAAAAAGTCATTTGCCTTTCAAGTATTATAGTAAAACTCAAATCATTTGCCAAAATCACCGAAAATATAAGTAAGTCTGAAAACTTGAGATTTTTTTCTCAAAACTTTCAACAATAGATAATAAATTTCTTTATCAGATGGCATGAGGAAAGTACGTCTCTATGCCTACATGTCAATTTGTATGAGAACTCATGAGTGATGTGATACCGTACAATATCAGAAAAATGCATCTTTATGCCTCTCTGTCAAGGGTGCATGTCGAATGCGGTACAAGTCAGTGATAAAACATATGCATACTCTCAGAGTATCAATTCACCCAGTCCTCCCAGTCACTCAATCCTCATAGTTACTCTGTCCTCACAACTACTCAATCCTCCCAATCACTCGACACTCGCGCTCGACACTCGTACTCAGTGGGTACTTGCGCTCACTGGGGGTGTATATAGACTACGTAAGGGCTCCTCAGGCCAAGCACTATAATAAGCCAATCATGGAATAAATCAAATTAACATGATACGTTGTGCAACCCGATCCCATAAATATCTCTCACAAATAGGACCTCGGCCTCACTGAGTCATCAACTCTCCAGTCTCTCGAGCTCACCATGTCATGAAAGATCAACCCAAAAAATGATGTAATGTATCTTTAAATGGTAACAGAGACTGAGATATGATATGTAGATGAATGCGTATGAGTGAGTATGAAATTTCAATATAAACAGATAGCTCAATAGTAGAAATGACCCCAATGGGCCCCAATAGGATAAACACATAACTTATACATGATTTCTAACATGGATCACAACTTAATTACCCTAGCACATAGATATTTCATGGATACAAATAAGAGTAGGTGACTACACAATACCACAGAAACAACCCTGTCACAATTCAAATGGTGCACGCCCATATGCCCGTCAACTAGCATGTGCTTCACCTCAACACCAAACACATATCATGTATATTCGGGGTTCATACCCTCAACACCATGTTTAAAAGTGTTACTTACCTCGAACAAGCCAAATCCAATACCGAGCCAACTCAACGATTATCCAAAAATTCCATCCCGTGTGTACCGACCTCTAACGGCTCGAAACTAGCCAAAACAAACTCAAATACATCAAATAAATCCTAAGGAAACAATTCAAATTTATAAAGGTCAAATCTTTACTCAAAATCCCAAAATCAACCAAAAAGTCGAACTCAGGCCCGCACCTCGAAACCCGACAAAACTCACAAAATTCGGCAACCCATTCAATTACGAGTCCAATCATACTAGTTTCATTTAAATCCTTGTGGTGAAAATGCCTTCAAATATCTCCTCAATATGAGCCCCGAATCTCAAAATATGATTAAAAAACAGAAAAACTCAATTTTTATAGCTTCTGGCTAACAAATTCTGCATATGCGGTCACATTGTCGCATATGTGACCTCCGTTTCTACGGAACAATTTCGCTTCTGGGAAGCCTCTATGAAGACCAGCCTTCCGCATCTAGGGGACTTTACCCGCTTATGAACACTCGCAGGTGCACATCAGAATCCCGTTTCTGTGCTAAATCTCGCTTCTGCGCCCATGGACATCGTTTCTGCACGACCACAAATATGCCTCAAGCCCCGTATCTGCGATCTTACTCGCCCAGCTTCTTTTGACTTCTGGGATGGATAACCTACATCAGTGAAGTCGCATATGCGGCCAAGACTCCGCAGATGCAGCTATACGAGTACTACTAACTCTTCAACAAGGCAACAAGAGGAAAACATTAAACCCTTTCGAAACTCTTTCGAGCCACACATGACCCCATCTCAACATACCAACAAGTTCCATAGCATAACACAGACCTATTCTAGGCGTCAAATCACACATAACAACATCAAAACAATGAATCACACCTCAAATCAACTTAAATGAACTTTGAACGTGAAGTCTCCAAAAGTCGCGCCGAAACATATCAAATCAACCCGGAATAAATCTAAAATTTTCACACAATTCCCAATTGACATAACGAAGCTTTTCGAATCCCTAGAACTAAAATCTGAATCTGATATCCTCAAAGTCAACTTCGAGTCAAACTTATGAACTTTCCAAACCTTCAAATTTCCAGCTTTCGCCAATTAGTGTCAAATCCTTCGAGGAATATCCAAATGCAAATCCAGGAATACACCCTAGTCAAAAATCACCATTCGGACCTAATGGAACCATCAAAACTCAGTTCCGGGTTCAAATACCTAAAAGTCAAACTTAATCAATTTTTCCAACTTAAAGCTTCAATCGTGAAATTCATTCTTCCAAATTGATTCCGAATGACTTGAAAACTAAAATCGACGATTCACACAAGTCATAATACATCATACAGAGCTATTCATGACTTCAAACTATCGAGCAACATGAAAATACTTAAAACAACCGGTCGGATCATTACATTAGCAGAACCAGATAAGATGATGCAGGACAACACAAGACAAGACTGTCAGAAGAGAAGCCTTATGATCTTTCTTTTTTCATTTTACATCCATTATTTAATATTTTATTTAAAATTCTGACTAGTCAAAATTTGCACTATGTATGGTCTTATCAAAGGGGAAGTCTCTCCCTGCATTATTGCCTATCTGCGACTGTTTTCTTCTCACTAAGCCAAAAAGGAAACTTCCGTTGGATTGCATATACATGTTCGTAACACGCAGCGGAAGAAGATAAAAATCCTAGGAATATATTTTAGTATTTAAAATAATTTACATGTCAAAGATCGGGTCTAAGACGTACCTGGTGAAGAGAGCCTCGTTTCAAAATTTCTTTGATAGTGCGAACATTCTATGCATATCCACACCGATACTGACCCTTGCTATCAACTCTTTAATCAATGAAACCCGCAAACAAATTGAATAAAATATTATGTTAATTTTTTCTCAAAAATATCAATTCAAAAGTAAAAGAACAAGAAACACCTCTCTTGTAATATTATTTTCTCTCTTAGGTTTGTATTGTACTCTTACTTTCACCAAGTGATTTTCTTCTCAAGAATTGATACGATAAATTTTCTCTATCATCCCTTTATATAGCATCACCTATAAATACTTTTCCTATTTGGTTGAGGTAATGATTTACCTAGGGTAAATATTTTTTCCAAAAATAAACTTCATGTAATATTTTATATGGAAATTCAAAATTCCATCTAATTAGCATTGTGAGTGCCGATTTCAAATACAACTCCAATTGAAATACATGTATCAATTAATATATTATATTAAAAAAATACCAATCCCATTCTTAATGCGTTTGAATCAAAGCTAACGTCCTTCTTTGGACTTATAGGCCAATCCTAAATTGGTCTTACGAAATAAGTCTTCATCATTAAAATATTATATACATCCCATATATATAAATAAATATTAATGATATATATCACATATATATTTTAATCAAGAGATTATTTAATTTTCTATTCCAAATAGAAAATTTTTAATTTGTTCATAATATTAATTATATCTTCTGTGTTAGTAAATAATATAATAATATTTTATTTGGACTAATAACTAATACTTGAATAATTAAATCCTTTAATTTAATTATCAAATAATAAAGTAACTAATCCTTTAGCTAAGATCAGAACACTCGTTAGTGTGGAGCCCCATAGGTTCAATACTAAGCCGGTAGTTAATTGATCATAACATTATACTAATCAAGGGTGGCGTCTGACAACACTCCTTAATGACCGGATAACATGAAGTATACAATTTACTCTCAAGAACCCGTAGAAGAATAATATAGTAATTTCGTCTATGTTTATAGCTCCGGGTCACCCTAGGATATGGTTCAACAGTCAAATCCTAATAGGCGACCAACTTTGTATTCATGTCAAATATAATCGACCTTTGGATGACCTAATAAACTCTTTTCTTCTTCCTTTCAATTGCCCTAACCAAGGTCTTAGTTTGGTCGTTTATAATTCATGACAACAAGGAGCATAAACTCATTAACAAGAGTTGACATATTCCATCTTGATCAATCACTAATTTTACAAGTATTTAATCGTACCCAATATTCTTTCAATTATTACCCTAGGTCCATAGATGTCTTGTATCAAAGTAAAATAAATAACTTATCAATTACTATGATGATCTCAGGTCAAAGGAAACTCTTACATCACTTTCTTCAAGAGAATATCATATTGACAGTTTATGATAATTCTAAACATTATGAATTATCCAATGAGTCGGTTCAATGATAATATCTCCATATGCACCATATATCTATATAATTTAATTAATGGGATCAACTAATATTTATCTCATAAATATTGATCTAATCGGAATACTAATGTCCAAATTAATTATCCTATGTTCAAGAAAAAATTTAGATTAAGTTATAAGAAGCTTTACTCTCATTATCATGATCTCCATCATGATGTCAAGTCTCAAAATTTAATCAATGACCTTATCAGATACCGCACACACACACACACACACACACACACACACACACACATATATATATATATATATATGTATGTTATCAAATGACGTGCATAAATATGATGACCCGAAAGGTCATCTAGAGTTTTTGAACCTATGTCTGTGTTTTAAATATTGATCTAACCGGAATACTAATGTCCGAATTAATTATCCTACGACCAAGAACAAATTAATATTAAATTATAAGAAGTTTTACTCTCATTATCATGATGTTAAGAGTCTCAAAATTTAATCAAGGGCCTTATAAGATGTCCCCTCCACACACACACACACACGCACACACACACACACGCACACACACACACACACACACATATATATATATATACCCGATAGGTCATCTAGAATTTTAGAACCTATGTCTGTGATTTGAAGCCTCCAATAGGTTCTTTAAGATTTTCTCAATTTTCGTGCGTAGTCCGGGTATTTTTCCGAAAGGCTTCTATGTTAAAAACTGATACAGTATGAATTTTTTTCTTAAAAATCTATTTGAGTTGACTTCGGTCAATGTTTTGAGAAAATAGACCCGAATCCGTGTTTTGATGGTCCCAGTGGGTCCGTATCGTGATTTGAGACCTGGGTGTATGCCGGGAATCAAATTCGGAAGTCCCTAGCTCGAGTTATTGATTTTTGTAGAAAATTGAAAGTTTCATGATTTTAAAGAATTGACTGATGTTTGACTTTGTTGATACTGGGTCTGTATTTTGGTTCCGGAACCTAGTATAGGTCCATTACTATATTTATGACTTGTCTTTCAAATTTGGTGAGAAATGGAGTTGGTTTGATGTGATTCAGACGTTCGGTTGTTGAAATATAAGTTTTAAAGTTTTCTTAAAAATTCATTTGGTTTGGTGTCCGATTCATAGTTCTAGGCGTTATTTTGGTGTTTTTATCGTGACATCAAGTCCGTATGATAGTTTTGGACTCATGTGCATGTTTGGTTTGGAGCCCCGAGGTCTCGGGTGAGTTTCAGATAGCCTGCAGACCTTTTGAACTTAGGAAGTTTGATGGTTTTTCATTTCAGTTGGTTTCTGATGCCTTCTGCTTCGCGATCGCGGAGGGGTTTGGGCTGGGGGAGGAATTTTTTCTACATGAACGCGGAACCATGGTCGCGAACGCGGAGCACTGGGGGGGGCCTTCTTTACGTGAAGGCGGCCGGTCATATGCGAACACGGCCGGTCATATGCGAACGCGTAGTTTAGTGAGGTGGGGCTGGGAATTTGAGGTGACTCTATGCGAACGCGTGTCCTGTCTCGCGAATACGGAGGTTAGGTAGGATATACTTTTGCGAACGCATGGAGTCTCCTGCGATCGCATAAGCCAAACAGGCTCTGCTCTTCGCGAACACGTGAGGGTTCACGCGAACGCGATGAACACCTGACGCAGTGATTAAAACAGTCCCAAAAATGGGATTTTGCTCATTCTTTCAAAATTTTAGAAGAAAACCCTAGAGTCGATTTTTCCAACAGTTTTTCTTCCCCAATTTACTGGTAAGTGATTCTAACCTACTTCTTTCAATTACCCATTACATTTTATAAGATTTCTATCTAAAATCTAGGATTTTTCATGGTAGAAAATTAGGGTTTGGGTATAATTAGAGATTTTTGTAAAATTGGAATTTAGACGTCAAATTGAGATCGAATTTCGAAATAAATTACAGACGGGCTCGGGGGTGAATGGGTAATCGGGTTTTGACCAAGCGGGCACGGGGTCGATTTTCGACTTTTTGGGAAAAAGTTTGGAAATTCTAAATTTATTCATTGTAATTGATTCCTTTAGCAATATTTGATATTATTGAGTCAATTGTGGCTAGATACGAGCGGTTTGGAGGCGGATTTTAGGGGGAAAGCCCGGTAGAGCTCTGAATTGACTGCGGAGTGAGGTAAGTGTTGAGTTTAACCTTGACTTGAGGGAATTAGGAACCCTTGAACTATGTGCTATGTGAATTTCATGTGTTGCAGTGTATATGCGAGGTGATAAGTGGTTATACGCCGCCGAATTACTTGTTTCCCTGATTTTCCCCTTTTCCTTAATTATCTCCTTCCCTGCTTTAAGTATTATGTGCCTTAAATGCCTTCCATGCTTTAATTGCTACTTGCTAATCATTGTTTCTTCTGTCAATGATGTTAGATCTTTTCATATATATATATATATATAATTTATTATCGTTGATGTTGTTACGGTGAAATAAGGGAGGATTCAGTGTTCTACGGTGGGATCGAGTTACGTGCCGCAACAACCTATGTGTTTCTATTTCCTTGAGCTGTGTTGGTTTTCAGTGTTTTCATTTGAAACTCTAAGGATTGGTAATTTTGAACGTCACTGTCTTATTTATTGAGGTTGTAGTCATTATTTTCAATTGACTGTCCTATTTTTTTTCGTATTTCCTTTTTCTGTCTTTATTATATACTACGTACAAGTTGTAGTGTGAATGACCTACTTTAGCCTCGTCACTACTTCGTCGAGGTTAGGCTCGTCACTTACAGAGTACATGGGGTCATTGTACTCATACTACACTCTACACTTCTTGTGCAGGTGTTGGAGTCGGTCCCAGAGGCGGTTATTAGCGTGCTCGAATTGGACAACTTGTGGAGACTTGAGGTACAGCTTCTCAATGCCCACAACTCCTGGAGTCCCCTTCCCTCTTTATTTGGATGTGTACTTTCTTTTCAGACAACTTTATGTTATTTCAGACCCTTGTTTGTACTATTCTAGTAGCTCGTGCACTCGTGACACCTGTTCCAGGGTTGTATCAGATGTTTGGCTATTTTAGCTTCCGCATTTTTACTTTGAATTATTGCAGTTGTTTCAGTTCTTTCTCATTAACTAATTTAAACAGTTAAAAATGGATAAAATATTCTAATGTTGGCTTGCCTAGCAAGTGAAATATTAGACGCCATCATGGTCCCGACGGTGGGAATTGCGGGTCGTTAAAATAAAAATATATTCAAATTATCATATATGAGATTGTATCTAGGGCATATCTAGTATATCCCTAACAATCTCCCACTTGTACTAGAGCCAATCATTGTTTTACTTGATTCCCAATCTTCACTATTCTTGGCAAACTCCTTTGCGCTAATTGATTTAGTGAATGGGTCTGCAACATTTTCCTTTCCACAAAATTTTGAATCTCACCGTCTCCACGTTCAATGATTTCTCTTATCAAGTGATACCTTCGCAAAATGTGTTTGAATTTTTGGTGTAATTTTGGTTCTTTTGCTTGAGCAATGGCTCTAGTATTGTCACACAATAATGGAGCTGCACCTTCTATTAAAGGAATCGCACCAAGTTCAGTTAGGAACTTTTCCATCCATACAACTTCACTAGCTGCTAAATATTCAGCTTCAGTCACCGAATCAACTACTGTAGCTTGTTTGGAACTTTTCCAACTCACTGCACCACCATTTAAAGTGAATACATAAACATAAATAGATTTTCTATTTATTTTATTATTTGGTACTACTTATCCTTTATCTCCCTCGTTTATTCTCTCTTCCTTTCTTGATTTCCTCCTCCTCCTCTTCCTCCCCCTCCTCCTTCTTCTTCTTCTTCCATCAACCTTTTGAATCTCAACGTCTCCATGTTCATTGATTTCTCTTATCAAGTGATACCTTCCCAAAACGCGTTTGAGTTTTTGGTGTGATTTTGGTTATTTTGCTTGAGCAATGGCTCTAGTATTGTCACACAATAATGGAGCTGCACCTTCTATTGAAGAAATCACACCAAGTTTAGTTAGGAACTTTTCTATCCATACAGATTCACTAACTGCTATATATTCAGCTTTAGTCACTGAATCAACTACTCTAGCTTGTTTGGAACTATTCCAACTCACTGCACCACCATTTAAGGTGAATACATAAACAAAAATTGATTTTCTATTTCCCTTATTATTTGGTACTACTCATCCTTTATCTCCCTCTTTTTCTTCTCCTTTCCTTTCTTGATTCCTTCTTCTTCTGCTGCTGCTCCTCCTCCTCCTCCTCCTCCTCCTACTCCTAATCCAACTCCTCCTCCTTCTTCTTCTTCTTCTCATCCCCCCTCCTCCTCCTTCTCCTCCTCCTTCTTCTCCCTCTTCTTCTCCTTCTCCTTCTTCTCCCTCTTCTTCTCCTTCTCCTTCTTTCCAAGATGAGGGTCCCTTGAAAATAGCCTCTCTACCTTCATTAAGTAAGGGTAAGGTATGCGTAAAAACTCCCTCACCAGACCCCATATGGTTGGAATATACTGGGTACATTATTGTTGCCTATCTGAAGAGAAACTTGCATTAGTATAACCTTCTAGTTTCAACTCAGAATCTCCATAAATGAGGAATTGGTCATTCGTCCTTGTTAAGTACTTAAGAATGATATTCACCACCTTCCAATGTTCCTCTCCAGGATTTTCCTGATATCATCTAGTCACTCCTAGTGCATAAGCAACATCAAGACGTGCACATGTCATGGTATACATGATAGCTCCCACTACACTAGAGTATGAGATCCTACCCATCTGTTCTCTCTCTTTAGGTGTTTTAGAAGAATCCCTCCCTACTGAGAGCAATTCCAATGCCTATCTGTAGATAGCCTCTTTTGGAATTATCTATGTTCTACCTCTTTAAGATGGTATGAATTTACCAAGACTGGAAAAGTCCAAGCATCTTCCTCGATATATATCTATAGATCGTTATTCCCAATATATAAATTTCTTCTCCCAAGTCTTTCATGGAGAACTATTCAAATAGCCAAATCTTGATGCCTTGCTATGCCGATCTATCATTCCCTATGAGTAATATATCATCAACATACAATACTAAGAATATTATTATGCTCCCATTAACTTTTTTGTACACACAAGGTTCTTCTTCGCATCTAACAAAATTAAACTTTCAATGGTCTTGTTAAAGCGTATATTCCAATTTCGAGAAGCTTGCTTTAGTCCATACATGGATCTTTGTATCTTGCAAATCTTATTATGATCAGGAGGAGATGTGAAACTTTCAGGTTGCATCATGTACACATCCTCTTCTAGCTCACCATTGAGGAAAACTGTTTTCATATCCATTCGCCATATTTCGCTGTCAGAACCTTGTGTCGCCTCTTTATAGGTCTTAGGGTCATCATAATTATGATAAAACTCATTTGATACATAATATTATACCATTATACTTAATCTAGTTGGTACATGACGTTCTCGGTTAGACCTTCAAAGAGGTTCTTGTACAACTTGATCACCTTGTGTTGGATTTGGTTGCTGTTCAATTTGGTTTGGAACTGATTCATTGACCTGTTCTTGAACTACATTTAGTTCTTGAACTTCAACCATTGAAGATTACAACCTCGTTGTCAACTTCAAAACATCCAATTAAGGTTCTTCAACTTGTTTCTCATGATCTTGGTTTTGTGTTGATTCATTAGTTTCATGAACTTCATCAAGTTCTATTTCTCCACTATAATTTGCTTCCAAAAGAAAAATCCATTTCCAAAAAGGTTCCTCCTCTAGCCACAAACACTTTATGGTCAGAAGGGTGATATAAATAATATCTCATTGTTTCTTTGGGATACCCAAAGAACCTACACTTATCAGATCTTGAATCAAGTTTATCAAACTGCAGTCTCTTAACATAAGCCGGACAACTCCAAACTTTAATATGTTTAAGGTTAGACTTACGTCATTTTCATATCTCATATGATGTTGTAGAGACTGACTTAGTGGGAACTTTATTAAGTATGTTATGACTTCCAAAGCATATCCCTATAAATTTATTGGAAGATAAGTGATCCCATTTTAGATCTCACCATATCTAATAAGGTTCAATTCTTTCTTTCAAATACACCATTGTGTTGTGGTGTTCCTGGAGGTGTCCACTGCGAGAGAATCCTATGCTCTTTTAGATACTTAGTAAAGTCTTCACTAAGATATTCTACACCTCTATCAGACCTTAGTACTTTGATATTTTGACCAGTCTGTTTCTCAACTTCACTATGGAACCTTTTGAACATTTTAAAAGATTCAGATTTGTGTTTCATAAGAAACTCAAATCCATATCTTGACATATCATAAGTGAAGGTGATGAAGTAAGAATATCCACCTCTATCTTGAAGATTCATGTCCCCACAAACATCTGTATGAATTAGTCCCAATAATTCGAAACCTCTTTCTCCACTTCCAGTAAATGGAGATTTGGTCATTTTTCCTTTGAGATAATATTCACAAGTTGGATATGATTCAAAATCATACTTATCAAGGTAACCTTCCTTGTACAACTTTTTAATTCTTTTCTCTCCTATATGACCAAGCCTATAGTGCTAAAGGTATGTATAATTTGCTTGATCATCTCTTTTCCTCTTAAGACTAGAAAGATGCATAATCGAATTAGCATTCACATTAGGTAAGACATAAACATCATGTTGGAGATAGCTATTCACAAATAAATCAACACCATAATAAATATAGCAAATACTATATCCTATATTAATGTGAAAGGCACGTTTGTTCAACATAGTAGCTGAAATTATGTTCGATACAAATTTAGGAACATAATGACAATCATCCAGCATAAGTTCTTTTCCCAAAGGCATAATTAAAGAATTTGATCTTACTGTTATGGCTGCAACTTTTGTACCATTTCCAACTTGTAGATTAACTTCTCCTTTCTTTAGTCTCCTACTTATCTTAAACCCTTGCAATATATTGCAGATGTTATAACCATTGCCAGTATCTAATACCTACAGTGAAGAATTAGTAGTAGCTAAAGAAACCTTGAAAATATTTTTCATTAATTTCTCACCTTGTTTCTTTTCCTTTAATGTTGAAAAATACTCCTTGTAGTTTCTCTTCCAATGATCTTTCATCTTACAATAGAAACATTCAGCATCAGAAGTGACTGCAAGATCAAATCTTCAAAAAGCTATTTAACAAGCTTGTACCCCAAATTCTCAAGTTCTTCAATAAGATCAATCACATGATTGACATGGGGTCTAACTGGAGAGTTTCCATTGTCCAACTGGGTATCAACCATCTTCTTAAGATGTTCAATGATTGCAGTTGGATCCATATTCTGACGTTTCCTCTGGAGTTCAAAACTCATAGAAGTGAAAATGATTCATTTTTCAGCAAGGCATTCTTTCAAGTATTTCTGATAAACCTTGGTATCTTCAACATCATTCTCTCTTGGGAATATCTTTGTAGTCTTATCGATCATATCAATGAGCTTTTGATGCATGAGAATAATTATGAAATTTCTATATCGATCATCAAAGTTTGGTCCTACCAACTTGGTGGTCTGAAATATTTCACACAGTTATTGTCACGACCCAAACCGATGGGATGCGACGGGCACCCGGTACCTTACTCAACCGAGTGCCAACGTAACGTATCTTTTGTATCACACTATCATAGGTAAATGAAACGAAAAGGCTGCTGGGGATAACTAGAATGAAACATGAGGGAACACTTGACATAGGATGACCCAACATATAATATAAACTTATACATATGACATACGGGCCTATAAGGCCAAAATGATCACTCGTACACTAAATATAGGCCGACAAGGCCATACTATCTTTCATATACGGGACATATGTCTACAAACCTCTAAGAGTAGATCATTACCATAAAGGTCGGGACAGGCCCCACCATACTAATCAATACACATTCAAATCATACTGACCAAATAAGCAACTCCGGAGGAAATAAAGCGCACCAACACCTTCCGCTGAGCTAATAGCCTACTTGGAGGACTCTCAACCTGTCTATCGGGACCTGCAATATTAAACACAGCGTCCCCAGGCAAAAGGGATGTCTGTACAAATAATGTACCGAGTATGTAAGGTATGAAAACCAGTAAATAATAGACATGTGAGGAGCATGGAGTAAAAGACTCGACATGTATGTCTGAATAACTCTGTGAATCATCAATATTTATAATTTCATGCATATGTGTATAAATGGCATACCATGCTTAGGTATATGCATTCATAACATCATCAAGCCTCTGAGGGCATCCCATCATATCCTCTCGGTCACTATGGGCAAATCCTCAACGTAAACTAGCTGATCAGGTGGTGGTGCATATATAATGCCGTAACCTTTCCCACATCCCATATACATATATATACATATATATATACACGTATATAACACCATCTAGTCATGGGTCAATATACATGTATAAATGAATGCAATGCATGATAAATACGTCAATAATATATCTCGAAACATCATAAGACCATTATACCTATGATTAATATCATGAAATAAACTTTATCAACTTATGTATTTTCTGAGACCCATGAACAGAAGATAGAATAATAAGACATATGGGGAATCAAGAACATAGGAACCTCTAGTATTTCTTTGAATAGATCCATTTATGGAAGTTGTGCATTTGCTCATTTCGTTTGTATCGTATGGATCATGCCAAAAAGAAAGAGGGTATAACCTTAACATACCTAAGCCGATTCTCTTTACAATCCTTCCAACACACGCCAATTGCGAAAACATGTAATGACAGATCGAAGTAGGGGGAAATATGTCTGATATTCTTGAGAAAGATTACACCGACTCCCTTAGAATCGAAAAATCCCATTGCTATTATGCTAAGAAGTCTCGTATGAATTCTTGTTGAAGTAACTCACGTTACTATCATATAGGTTCTTGGATGACATTTTCTTGCTGAAAATCATTACTTGGAGATGGAATGTAAGGATCTCTATTTTGTGTATTAAAGAAGCCCTTTTGTATTAGTGGGTGTGGGCCCCACTAATTTGATGACTTAGCCACTTATTCTTTTAAATTTGCCATGTTTCTATATGATTCAAGAATCGTTTCTTTGGCTTTCATTGGCTGCCACGTAATGTTTCCACCCAAATTATCTAATTACATTATTAATCTCTCAAAAATTCGTAGTTAACCGATTATCCACTTAATTAAGAATTATCTCTAATTACTTAAAATACTACTCACTTTTAACACACTTTATGTATCTTACTATCATGGTCATGTGATACCTTGTATGTCACTAATCCATAAATACAGGGTGTTGTAGCTTGGACCGTATTTATCTCAAGATGTCAAACTTCGACGAAATTCATATTTTTCGATTTGCTTACCCTCTCACCTTCACAAATTTACTCATCACTTGTTTCAAATAGCATAATGCTTATAATCTCAAAATAATCTCATTCCCGAACTCACGTCGATTAACTTACGACGAAACTTTAACATATAAAAATGGGATTTAACATCTCATTTTTGAGCTTCCATCAATTTACTTATGGTGTACTTTCACGTATGGAAATATGGGGTGTAACATCATCCCTCCCCACTTGGAACATTCATCATCGAATGTGAACTGATGCATTTATCACTCTCATAACAAATATCTTTCGAATACTTTAGTACTCTTCTTGCCATCTAGGCAAATGCAAAGACGTCCAATCTTGTAACTGTTGCTACCTTTTATCATACAGCCTGTACGACTCTGAATTTGTAAATGCACCTATACGACTCTTCTCTCCTTTTTCCTCCGGCTTTTAGCCAATCTCTAGACCTTACTTTGTAAACATATACAGAGCTTGATAAGATGTCCCTCTGGGCATATATGGGTATACTGAAGTTCTTCGCTAGGTAATTTGTTGAACGTACGAATATTAATATACCTTATTTCATAGATTTGTTTATCCATCCATATGGCTTTACTACCATAACTCTTACTTTGATTTATCGTTACTGAGGTCTGCTACCAAACTCCAGGTTACTCTCGTTGCTTATCCTATAAGCATAAATCTAAGTCCTTTAATGCTTCTTCATTACTGTTCATCTTAAGAATGATGGTCTAATATCATCTCATAATTTGTAACTTTTATCCATCTATTGTTGATTCACCTTAATATTAATCTATAATCTACCACTGATAATGTAACGACCAGACCGGTCATTTTACGTTATCGGACTCTGTTCCCCTAAATGAAACTACCCTTAGCGGCTTTTTATGATTTATGACTTGTGGGAACTGGTGGTCCGGGATTCGGAGGTGTTTAGAGTGCTATAGGAACAATTGGTTCCTTAAGGTTGGCCTTTAAGGCCAAGTTTGACTTCGGTCAATATTTTGGGTAAACAACCTCGAAATCGAGTTTCGTCAGTTTCGGTAGCTTCGTGTGATGATTTCGAACCTGGGCGTATGTTCAGAATGAGTTTCTGATGACCCGTGGGCATTTCGGCGCCTAATATTGAAATAAGAAGTTCCTTAACTTCATATTTTGGTTTGGGACGTATTTTTATGTTATCGAGGTCCGAACGGAATTTCGAGACAGGGAATAGTTCCGTTATGTTAATTATGACTTGCCTGCAAAATTTGGTACCATTCCGAGTTGTATAGGTCGGTTCGGCGCGTGATTAGGGAAGTCTAGAAAACTTAAAGTTCTTAAGTTTGGTTCTTGGGGGTTTAGAGGTGTGATTTTGAGTTTTAGCATTTTTTTGGGTGTTCCGAAGGCTCGACCGAGTCCGTATTATAATTTGGGACTCGTTGGTATATTTGGACTAGGGATCGGGTGGGCCCAGGTGCCTCCCGGGCACCCATCGGGGCTAAAAACCAGCAAAACATAGCTGCTGGTGCACCTGTTCTGGTGTGATCGCAGGTGCGGTGGCCCAGTCGCAGGTGCGATTCCCCAGTGGCCTGGCCAATTAGCGCAGGTGCGGACATTATTTCGCAGGAGCGGAGCCGCAGGTGTGGTCTCCACTCCGCAGGTGCGGGCCCAGGCCCCCAGCCCATTTCCGCAGGTGCGGTCCTCGAGCCGCAAGTGCGAAAACACTGTCCAGACAATGTGTTTTTATACACGGGTTTTAAACCCATTTTCACATTTCCTTCTTCTTCCTTGGGCGATTTTCCACCATTGTTGAGGGGCTATCGACCTGATCAGTTAAGGTAAGTAAACTTTACTCAAGAATTAGCTTCATGCATGGATTTCTAGCTTAATTTACTACATAAATTAGTGAAAAATCAAGAATTTGAGAATTTACCCACCATTTAGCTATGAAATCAAGTGGAAATCATACATTTGTGATCCTTAGGCTATGGGTGAGTGTTTCTTTCGAGAATTATTGAAATCCGAGCATGTGGGCCTGGGGTCGGATTTTTGAATTTCTTCAAGAATGGTGAATTTACTAAATGAGTAGGAGAATTTCCATACTTTGAGCATAAATTAATGAATTTGTATAACTTTTGTCTAGTTTCAAGTCATCGGGTATAGAGTTGAGAGTTTCGGGCGCATTCTCGGTCCGGGAATTGAATTCGGCATGAGGTGAGTCTCCTTTCTAACCTTGTAAGAGGGAATCGTCCCCATAGGTAATTATAAATGGTGGTTTTGTCCTTATTTGCGGGGGCTGCGTACGCACGAAGTGACGAGAGTCCGTGCGCAGCTACTATTATGCTTTGTCGGGTAGTTTAGGACTCACAAGCATGCTTTATGTGTTGAATCTGTGATCTTGTATATGGATTAAGTAGCCTAATGTCCTTGAATCTCACATGTGAAGGCCTAAGGAGTTATGATTGAAGTTTATATCTCTAAAATACTCATACTGTTAGTATGTCCCCTACTAAATTATCTAGAAATCTCCTGCTAATCATGAATTGGAATTTATATGGGAACCCGAGTCGCATGGATGGTTCGCGAGCGGGGTAGCTCTAATATTATATTAACCCGAGTCACAGGTTCGATTCGCGAGCGGGGAAGATAGATGCATCTATGGTTCGGGCCGTTCGACCCTCGGCAGTGCACATTTACTTTTCACGTCATAATGACCGTACGTTTATAGCCTGTTATGTGTTTTGGTAAATTGTGAGAAGCCCTGTAATTGAAATTGTTATTTTCATGAAAAGAAAGAAGGATAAATAACTGATATGCCATGGAAAAAGGATGGCGTGAGGGTGTGATTGTTATTTGATGCTCATTTCCTTATTACTTTTCATTACTGATACTACTGGTTAGCCTGTACTCATTCCACATTATTTGACCCTAGTAAGTATCACGTCGACCTCTCGTCACTACTTCTTCAAGGTTAGGCGGGATACTGATTGGGTACATTTCATTTTATGTACTCATACTGCGCTTCTGTACTTAATTGTACAGGTTTTGAGGTTGGTGCATCTGGTTATCCGGCCGAAGCTTGATATATATATCTTCTAGACCTGACTCCACGGTGAGTTGTCTTCCTTGGCGATCCTAAGGTGGGCTATGGAGTTATCCTTTGTTTGTTTCTGTCTACATCTTTCAGACAGTAGTACAACATGTATCATCTTTTGTATATTCTGCTAGATTGCCTATTGACTTGTGACACTAGTTCCTGGCATGCACATAGTAGACTCTTATTTTGGGACTGTATATGTCATGACACAAACCGATGGACCGCGACGGGCACCTGGTACCTTACTCGACCGACTACCAACGTAACGTATCATTCTTATTACATCATCATATACACGTGACATACGAGCCGAATAGGCCAACATAATTATTTATAAACTCAAAACATAGGCCGACAAGGCCGTACAATCTTCCACGTATAAGACATATGTCTACAAGCCTCTAAGAGTACATAAATGTCATAAAGGTTGGGATAGAGTACCGCCATACCAACAATACCCGTCTAAATCATACTAACCAAACAAGCAACTCCGAAGCAAATGGAGCGCACCAACATCTTCCGCTGAGCTGATAGCCTACTTGGAGGGCTCTCGACCTGTCTATCGGGACCTGCGGGCATGAAACACAGTGTCCCCAGGAAAAACGGACATCAGTACGAATAATGTACCGAGTATGTAAGGCACATAAATAAGTACATAAGAGACATGGAAGAAATATAGAGCACATGACTCAACCTGTAAGCCTGAATAGCTTTGTAAATCATAAATTACTTTTAGCGTCATGTATATGCATATGAATGTTATATCGTGCATAGGTACATGTTTCATAACATCATCCGCCTCTGCGGGCATCGCATCATATCATCGGCCACTGTGGGCAAAATCGTCATTGTATACCAGCTGATTAGGTGGTGGTGCGTATATAACGCCATAACTTTTCCCATATGCCATATACACACATATATATATACATACATATATACGCGTATATAACGCCGTTTGAACCATATTTCAGCCACTGTGGGCAACATCTTCATTATATACCAGCTGATTAGGTGGTGGTGCGTATATAACGCCGTAACCTTTTCCCATATCCCATATCCCATATACATATATTTACATATATATGCGTATATAACGCCATCTGGTCATAGGTCAATGTGCATATGTAAATGCATGAAATGCATATGAAATACGTCAATAAAATCTCTCAGTACATCATAAGGCCATTATGCCTTTGATTAATATTATGAAATAAACTTTACCAACATACGTATTTTCGAGACCCATGAACAGAAGATAATAATAATTCTCATGGGGAATCAAGAATATAGATACCCCTACTATTTCTATGAATAGATTAATTTATAGAAACTGTGTATTTGCTCGTTTCTTTAGTATAATTTGGACCATGCCAAATGAAAGAAGGGATAGCCTTAACATACCTGGAGTAGGAAAAAATCCGTATGATTTTCTTGAGAAAGATTGCACCGTACTCCCGTAGAATCGCAAATCTCGTTACTATTACGCAATATAATTTCGTATGAAATTATTTTGCTTAAGATCGTTACTTTCTTTGCTGGTCAAGAAGTTCTCAAGCATCATCCCCTTTTCAATAAGATGAGTTTCGTTACTTTCTTTGCTGGTCAAGAAGTTCTCAAGCATCATCCCCTTTTCAATAAGATGAGTTATACTAATATTCTAGTAGTAGTAGAGAAAAGGAACAAGTTTCACTCCGTCTTTAAAAAATAATATGAGTACGTGGAAAATTTTGATAACACAAGGTGTTATACTTTTGATCAAATATTTTCACAAGCCTCCAACTAGCTGATGATAAGATAACCCCTTCTTTAGGTGTATCCACGTCCCCTTAGTAAGTATTGATTAATCATTCTAGCCACTTACACGTGGATAAATGCCCACATAATTAAGAATTATCTCAAATTACTTAAAATACTTCTCTCTTTTAACTCATTTTTTGTACCCTACTATCATGGTTATGTGGTACCTTGTATGATACTAGTCAATAAATACCGAATATTTTAGCTCGGGCCGTAATTAATCCAAAATATCAAACTTCGACAAAATTTATTTTCTTCGGTTTGCTTACCCTCTCAACTTCACGAATTTACTCATCACTTGTTTGAAATAACATAATGCTTATAATCTCAAAATAATCTCATTCCCGAGCTTATGTTGATTAACTTACGACGAAACTTTAACGTACGAAAATTCGAGATGTAATATCTCATTTCCGAGCTTTCATCAATTTTCTTATGGCGTACTTTTGCGTAGGAAAACATAGGGTGTAACAATATATATTTGATCATGATCATTTCGGTTGTATTTATTTAAATTGGTCAATGTTTCCGCTTTTAATTAAATAACCTAAGTTTAAAAACTTTATAAGTGTGGGGGTTGGTATGTCAAATAAGGGTAACGTCACTAGTATCAGAGCACTAGGTTAGGCGCCATCATGACCTGTGTCGGATTTTGGGTCGTGACAACATGGTATCAGAGCACTAGGTTCACGTAGGTCTCACAAGTCATGGGCAAACCTAATAGAGTCTCGCGGATCAATACGTAGACGTCTGTATTTATCTTTGGGAGGCTATAGTGTGTTAGGAAACCTCTCTTTATTCATGATCTATCCTGCAATTGATGGTATACTAAATCTCATTCTTCTTTTCTCTCACAAATGGTGAGGACGCGTACGTATGGTAGAGGTCGGGGAAGGGCACCGACCCGAGGTAGGGGACGGGGGCGTCCCAGAGCTGTTCCAGTTGCACCACCAACGGATCCTCCTATAGAGGAGTAAGGGGAGGTTCCCCCAGTGGGTCCTGCTCCAGTGGACTTTATGACGGCGCCAGGCTTCCAGGAGGTCATGGGCCGTATGTTGAGATTTATGGATACTATGCCCCAGGCTGGTTTATTTCCAGCGGATCCTGCCACATCTTAGGCAGGAGGGGGAGCCCAGACCCCTATTTCCCAGGCCGTAGGCCAGACATCTGCACTTCATCATACCCCGGGGTTCACTGCCCGTGGGTGGGGTTCAGCCTG
Source organism: Nicotiana paniculata (assembly GCA_005239505.1). NCBI lineage: Eukaryota > Viridiplantae > Streptophyta > Magnoliopsida > Solanales > Solanaceae > Nicotiana > Nicotiana paniculata. Next base: position 20,354 of record MDKI01127133.1, on the reverse strand, counting down.
TAGCAGCAGCATCTGAGCCCAGACCAACTGCGGATGGCGATCTGCAGAAGTTATTGGACAGATGGACTCGATTACATCCTCTGGTCTTCGGGGGTGAGTGAGGCGAGGATGCCCAGAATTTCATTGACAGGTGCAGGGACCGACTACACAACAGGAGGATATGGGAGTCCCAGGGAGTGGACTTCGCTACCTTCCAGTTAGAGGGCAGAGCTTGCAGATGGTGGCAGTTCTATATTCTCAGCAGGCCAGCAGGTTCTCCTCCTATCACTTGGGAGCACTTCACTCAGATGTTCCTAGAAGGATATATTCCACCCTCTAAGAGGGAAGAGCTGCGGTATCAGTTTGAGAAGTTGGAGCAGGGGCAACTGTCAGTGACGGAATACGAGGCCAGATTTTCAGAGTTATCTCGCCATGCACTCATGGTACTACCTTCTGATGCTGAGAGAGTGCGAAGATTTTGTAGCCGAGCTGGATCCAGGCATTAGGACCAGCATGCCCCGAGAGGTGGAGATGGGGACTCCTTATTAGTTAGTAGTGGAGATTGCTCGTAGGATCGAGGGTTATCGGTCGAGGGTCAGGTACAACCGGATAAGAGAGCCAGGTTTCCGGGGATTTCCGAGGTGCCCTTGCTAGGGGCAGGGGTCAGTTTGGTAGGGATCAACCCAGCAAGTCCTCATATTCAACACCACCACCACCACCTCCTCGTGGTGCCCTAGTGAGGCCTTACTTCAGTGCCATACCAGAGGGTTCTCATTGTCCCCCAGTTATCCAGGGTTCTACTTCAGGGCAGCAGGTCGTGCCTCTAGTGAGATGTTACGAGTACGGGGATCTCGGCCATATCAGGAGGACTTGTCCCAGGTTTTGGGGCAAGGCAGTGCAGCAGGGTTACCAGCCTATGAGTCCAGCACCAGCAGTTCGGCCACCTAGAGGTGGGGGACAGGTCGACAGGGGTCGTCCTAGAGGTGGAGGCCAGTCAGGGGGAGGTCAGCCAGCTCCTGTTCATTCTTGCGGGGCTTAGTCCTCCGGTGCTCCAGCTAGATTCTATGATTTTCTGGCCAGATCAGATGCAGTGGCCTCAGACGCCGTGATCACAGGTATTATTACAGTATGTGGTAGAGAGGCATCAATGTTATTTGATCCAGGATCCATTTATTCCTATGTTTTGGTCTTATTTGCTCATTTCCTGGATGTTCCTCGTTAGTCCTTGGATTCTCCTATATATGTGTCCACTCCGGTGGGCAATTCTGCTGTAGTAGACCGGGTTTGCTGGCCTTGTATTGTCACATTCTGTGGGTTTGAGAATCGAGCGAATCTCTTACTGCTCGACATGGTTGATTTCAAGATCATTTTAGGCATGTATTGGCTATCTCTTTATCATGCTGTGCTAGATCGCCATGCCAAGACAATTACTTTAGCTATGCCAGAGTCGCCTAGGCTGGAGTGGAGAGGTTTCTCAGTTAGTGCAGCCAGCCGGGTTATTTCATTCTTAAAGGCTCGACATATGGTCGAGAAGGGTTGCCTGGCCTATTTTGCTTATGTGCGGGACACCGCCGTTGAGTCTTCGACGATTGATTCCGTGCCAGTTGTTCGAGAGTTTGCTGATCTATTTCCTTCGGATCTTTCGGGCATGCCTCCGGACCGTGATATTGACTTCTGCATTGATTTAGCTCCAGACACCCAGTCTATACCCATTCCTCCGTATCGTATGGCTCCGAAAGAGTTGAAGGAGCAGCTTGAGGAGTTGTTAGCTAAAGGGTTCATCAGAACGAGTGTATCACCGTGGGGTGTCTGTTATTGAAGAAGAATGATGGGTCTATGCGGATGTGTATTGATTATCGCCAGTTGAACAAGGTTACCATTAAGAATAAGTATCCCTTGCCGCGCATCGCTGATTTGTTTGACCAGTTGCAGGGTGCTCGTGTGTTTTCTAAGATTGATTTGAGGTCGGGGTATCATCAGTTGAGGATTCGGGCTTCAGATGTTCCGAAGACTGCTTTTCGTACGAGGTATGACCATTATGAGTTCCTGGTGATGTCTTTTGGATTGACTACTCCCCCAACAACATTCATGGACTTTAGGAATAAGGTGTTCAGGCGGTATATTGATTCCTTTGTCATTGTCTTCATTGATGAAATTTTGATTTACTCACATAGCCTGGGGGAGCACGAGCAACATTTGAGAGTTGTGCTTCAGACTTTGCGAGAACAGAAGCTATATGCTAAGTTCTCCAAGTGTGACTTTTGGTTGGATTCCGTGGCATTTTTGGGGCATGTGGTATCCGGGGAGGGTATCAAGGTTTATCCTCAGAAGATCGAGGCAGTTCAGAGTTGGTCGCGTCCTACTTTAGCTACAGAGATCCGGAGCTTTTTAGGCATAGCAGGCTATTATCGCTGATTTGTGGAGGGGTTCTCTTCTATTGAAACTCCATTGACTAGATTGACTCAGAAGAATTCCCCGTTCAGATGGTTCGACGAGTGTGAGGAGAGCTTTCAGAAGCTCAAGTCAGCATTGACCTCAGCGCGAGTTCTAGTATTGCCTTTCGATTCTGGGATATACACGGTATATTGTGATGCTTCACGTGTTGGCTTGGGGTGTATATTGATGCAGGAGGGGAGAGTTATTTCTTATTCTTCGCGCCAGCGGAAGGTTCATGAGAAAAATTACCCTGTGCACGATTTGGAGTTGGCGGCGATTGTTCATGCTCTTAAGATTTGGAGGCACTACTTGTATGGAGTGTCCTGTGAGGTTTATACAGACCACCGTAGCTTGCGACACTTGTTCAAGCAGAAGGATCTTAATTTGAGGCAGCGCTGATGGCTTGAGTTGTTGAAGGATTATGATATCACCATTCTTTATCACCCAGGCAAGGCTAATATGGTGGCATATGCTTTGAGCAGGAAGGCAGAGAGTATGTGTAGTTTGGCTTATATTGCAGCGGAGGAGAGACCTCTAGCCTTGGAAATTCAGTCCTTGGCCAATCACATGGTGAGATTAGATCTTTCAGAGCCTCGTCGAGTTTTGGCACATGTGGTTGCTCAGTCTTCATTGTTGGGAGAGATTAAGGCCCGACAGTTCTATGATCCGTGCTTAGCAGAGCTTCGGGAGACAGTGGTTCAGGGTAGGGCCAATGAAGTTACTATTGGGGAGGATGGTGTTCTGAGAATCCAGGGCCGCTTATGTGTTCCAAATATTGATGGCCTGAGGGGGAGGATTCTAGAGGAGGCCCACAGTTCTCGGTATTCTATTCATCCCGGTGTACGAAGATGTATCGTGACTTGAAGCAGCATTTCTGGTGGAGGCGGATGAAGAAGGACATTGTGGGATATGTGACTAGGTGTCTTAATTTCCAGCAGGTTAAGTATGAGCACCAGAGGCCAGGAGGCCTACTTCAGCAGATGCCCATTCCTGAGTGGAAATGGGAGTGCATTTCTATGGACTTCGTGGTTGGGTTGCCTCGGACTTTGCGTAAGGTTGACGCGGTTTGGGTCATTGTGGATAGATTGACCAAATTGGCACATTTCATTCCAGCGGCTACTACGTATTCATCTGAGAGGTTGGCACTGACCTGGTGAGGGATGCCTTGGAGAAGGTGAGGTTGATTCAGGAGAGGCTCCGTACAGCACGGTCCATACAGAAGAGTTACGCGGATCAGAGGGCGCGTGATGTATCATTTATGGAGGGAGAAAGGGTCCTGTTGAAAGTCTCGCCTATGAAGGGTATTATGAGGTTTGGGAAAAAGGGCAAGCTGAGCCCGAGGTTTATAGGTCCATTCGAGGTGTTGAGGCGAGTTGGGGAGGTTGCTTATGAGCTGGCCTTGCCTCCCAGTTTATCAGGAGTTCACCCAGTTTTTCATGTATCCATGCTCCGGAGGTACCACGCCGACTTCTCTCATGTGGTTGATTTCAGCACTATTCTGTTGGATGAGAGGTTGGGCTACGAGGAGGAGCCAGTTTCTATCATTGATAGGCAGGACCGCCAGTTGAGGTCCAAGAGAGTTTCTGCCGTAAAGGTTCAGTGGAGGGGCCAACCAGTGAAGGAGGTGACTTGAGAGTCCGAGGAGGACATGCGGAGCAGATATCCACACCTATTCAACACTTCAGGTATGATTCTAGACCCGTTCGAGGATGAACTTTTGTTTAAAAGATGGAGAATGTAATGACCCGACTGGTCCTTTTGCGTTATCGGACTCCGTTCCCCTAAATGAAACTACCCTTAGCGGCTTTTTATGATTTATGACTTGTTGGAACTGGTGGTCCGGGATTCGGAGGTGTTTAGAGTGCGATAGGAACAATTGGTTCCTTAAGGTTGGCCTTTAAGGCCAAGTTTGACTTCGGTCAACATTTTGGATAAACGACCTCAGAATCGAGTTTCGTCGGTTCCGGTGGCTTCGTGTGATGATTTCGGACCTGGGCGTATGTTCGGAATGGGTTTTTGATGACTCGGGGGAATTTCAGCGCATAATATTGAAATAAGAAGTTCCTTAAGTTCATATTTTGGTTTGGGACGTGTTTTTGTGTTATCGAGGTCCGAACGGAATTCCGAGATCGGGAATAGTTTAGTTATGTTAATTATGACTTGCCTGCAAAATTTGGTTTCATTCCGAGTTGTATAGGTCGGTTCGGCGCGTGATTAGCGAAGTCTAGAAAACTTAAAGTTCTTAAGTTTAATTCTTGGGGGTTTGTTGGTGTGATTTTGAGTTTTAGCATTGTGTTGGGTGTTCCGATGGCTCGAGCGAGTCCATATTATGATTTGGTACTCGTTGGTATATTTGGACTAGGGGTCAGATGGGCCCACGTGCCTCCCGGGCACCCATCGGGGCTAAAAACCAGCAAAACATAGCTGCTGGTGCACCTGTTCTGGTGTGATCGCAGGTGCGGCTGCCCAGTCACAGGTGCGGGACCGCTCCTGCGATCCCAAGCATCGCAGGTGCGAGTCCCCAGTGGCCTTGTCAATTATTGAAGGTGCGGACAATATTCCGCAGGAGCGGAGCCGCAGGTGCGGTCTTCACTCAGCAGGTGCGGGCCCAGGCCCCCCAGTCCATTTCCGCGGGTGCGAGATTTCTCTTGCAAGTGCGGTCCTCGAGCCGCAGGTGCGAAAACACTGTCCAGACAATGTGTTTTTATACACGGGTTTTAAACCCATTTTCTCATTTCCTTCTTCTTCCTTGGGCTATTTTCCACCATTGTTGAGGGGATATTGACCTGATCATTTAAGGTAAGTAAACTTTACTCAAGAATTAGCTTCATGCATGGATTTCTAGCTTAATAACTACATAAATTAGTGAAAAATCAAGAAATGGGTAGTAACCTAGAGCTTGTGATAATTTGAGAATTTACCCGCCATTTAGCTATGAAAGCAAGTGAAAATCGTATATTTGATATCCTTAGGCTATGGGTGAGTGTTTCTTTCAAGAATTATTGAAATCCGAGCATGTGGGCCTGGGGTCGGATTTTAGAATTTCTTCAAGAATGGTGATCTTACTAAATGAGTAGGAGAATTTCGATACTTTGAGCATAAATTAATGAATTTGTATAACTTTTGGCTAGTTTTGAGTCCTCGGGTATAGAGTTCAGAGTTTCGGGCGCGTTCTCGGTCCAGGAACTGAATTCGGCATGAGGTGAGTCTCCTTTCTAACCTTGTAAGAGGGAATCGTCCCCATCGGTAATTATAAATGGTGGTTTTGTCCTTATTTGCGGGGGCTGCGTATGCACGAAGTGACGAGAGTCCGTGCGCAGCTACTATTATGCTTTGTCGGGTAGTTTAGGACTCACAAGCATGCTTTATGTGTTGAATCTGTGATCTTGTATATGTATTAAGTAGCCTAATGTCTTTGAATCTGACATGTGAAGACCTAAGGAGTTATGATTGAAGTTTATATCTCTAAAATACTCATACTGTTAGTATGTCCCCTACTAAATTATCTAGAAATCTTCTTCTAATCATGAATTGGAACTTATATAGGAACCCGAGTCACATGGATTGTTTGCGAGTGGGGTAGCCTTAATATTATATTAACCCGAGTCACAGGTTCGATTCGCGAGCGGGGAAGATAGATGCATCTATGGTTCGGGCCGTTCGACCCTTGGTAGTGCACATTTACTTTTCACGTCGTAATGACCGTACATTTATAGCATGTTATGTGTTTTGGTAAATTGTGAGAAGCCCTGTAATTGAAATTGTTATTTTCATGAAAGGAAATAAGGATAAATAACTGATATTCCATGGAAAAAGGATGGCGTGAGGGTAATAGTGATTGTTATTTGATGCTCATTTCCTTATTACTTTTCATTACTGCTACTACTGGTTAGCCTGTACTCATTCCACATTGTTTGACCCTAGTAAGTATCACGTCGACCTTTCGTCACTACTTCTTCGAGGTTAGGCGGGATACTCACTGGGTACATATCATTTTATGTACTCATACTGCGCTTCTGTACTTAATTGTACAGGTTTTGAGGCTGGTGCATCGGGTTATCCGGCCGGAGCTTGATATATATATCTTCTGGACCTGACTCCACGGTGAGCTGTCTTCCATGGCGATCCTCAGCTGGGCTATGGACTTATCCTTTGTTTGTTTCTGGCTACATCTTTCAGACAGTAGTACAACCTGTATCATCTTTTGTATATTCTGCTAGATTGCCTATTGACTTGTGACACTAGTTCCTGGCATGCACATAGTAGACTCTTATTTTGGGACTGTATATATTGGATCACGATCATTTCGGTTGTATTTACTTAAATTGGTCAATGTTTCCGCTTTTAATTAAGTAACCTATGTTTAAAAACTTGATAAGTGTGGGGGTTGGTATGTCAAATAAGGGTAACCTCACTAGGAAACAATTGTTGGCTTGCCTGACTCCGGGGTTGGGCACCATCACGACCTGTGTCGGATTTTGGGTCGTGACAGATAATTTGACCTCTTATGTAACATTTCCGCTAAGGCTCACGTCTCATCGAGGACATCCGGAGTAATTAGATTGATCCATCTAAGGGATATACTATACTTCCATAACTGTATTTTATAGCATCCTAATGTGACTCACCTTACATGGGTATTTTAATCCTGTACAATTTATGAAATCCTCTTCAAGTCCTTACTCAATCGAAATCCCAAACGTCATCCTTTATCTATCACAATCACACCCTGATTCTACTACCAGTGCAACATTCCATCTGCTACTAGTCTTAGACTCCTTTGAGTTCATTCAGGCTATACTAAGCTTTCTATAACTTAGAGAAACCATCAGCTCTCTTGTTTTTCATGGGCTTAATCTTGAGGATTTATCCATTCTGGTCACCTTCTCACTCGCCTTTTCTTATCTTACTCATGTCTCTAAAACCTTGTCGCTCTACCATACTTTAGCTTGCGACCTACACATATCTATTAATACTACTCGCAACCTTCCTTCAACTTGCTTGAACCATAGATTTCCTTATGTTATTCTGGAACATCAAGCGAGACATCACATCGTCTCCAAAATATCTCTCGGTACCTAGAAACCATAGGCTGGAAGATATGCCACTGACGATGCGGCTATCATTCCTGGATACAGAATCCCCGTGCTTCTAGCCTTCTATCCGAAGTAAGGACTATTCAAAACCTTCTGCATTTGAGTATCTCGTACATTGTCCACCTTTATCTTACTTATCTTAAAGTCTCACATCATATCTTCTATCTCTTTCATAACGCCCCTCCACATAGATATAATTCACATCCACAACTTGAAGCTCTCTTATAACACTTGCATTTCTAGTGCATACACAATCTGGTGGTGGCTCCATACTGGCTTCTTATGAAGGTGGTAATCTTCTAACTGACTTTCTTGTAGAGCCGTTATAGAATATGGTTGTTTTACTATCTCTCTTGCACCTCTGATGTTAAGAGTGATTCTGTTATGTTCTCAATCATGATTTCTATAATTTTCTGGGTCCAATAATCAGGCTCCTGATTTACTTCGTTGATGTAACTCTTTAGTTTCCTGTTCCTTCTGATCAACCTTTATGTAGGCTTAACCTATTTTTCGATCTGTGGCTCCTGGTATTAGTAATTACTTTAGCCCTTCATGGACGCTATAGAATATAATGATACAATCTTCTAACAATTCAATCCTTTGTCTATGACCTGGGCTCAATTCTTTCTTTTAACTTATATCGAAATATTCTACGGCTGTATGATTATCAACATATACGATGCATGGATAATACTCCAAACTCTTAAGTGCGTTCATAACACAACTAACTATGGATCATTGATCGAATAGTTTCTTTCATTCCTTCTCAGCTTTCTTTAAACGTAAGCTATTAATTTTCCTGGTCTTTCTGTCCCCTTGTTGCGTGCATACTTAACTTATCTTAGTTCCCACGCATGCCGTAATTTTTGTGCAACTCCTATGGTCTCGAATATTACTTATGATTTTGATTTGTTCTTCTTCTACCCGTTCATTAGCCACGACAGGGATAGGTGCAACTTTCTTATGGAGTGCATACAATGTTGTTAAGACTGTTGTTACAATACCTTTTCCTCTTTAGGTCATTATGCTTAGGTTGAAGCCTTCTTCCTTATTTCCTAAGCTAGTCTTTTATTGTAGTAATTAGGGAGGACCCTTTGACTCTATAAAGCTGCGAGCTTATTACGTAGTATACCCGGTAGAATTTTTGATGTTCTTCCTCGCCTATAATTGTCCGTAGTTACTTACCTCTACGCCTTTGTGCTTATAGGGTTGCTTCTGAACTTGATATTTTGAATGTCTTCCCAGTGGCATTCTTTTTTATTTATGTTATACTCATACGTTACATTTAACTACCTCAACTCCTATCTAGATGTTTCTCAAGGGTTACAATGTTATAACTGCGAGGCTGGATTCACTATATTGGGTTTTACTATGTTTATCTTGCACAATTTCTTGATTTGTCTGTATCCTCTTGTCTAGCCATAACTAGGCCCTTCCTGAATCAACTACTAACTACTCGTTGGACCATTCTCATATTAATATTCCGCGTATCTTTCTTGGGTCATTTTCTTTGTTTTAACTTACGTCTCGCACTGGCTCCTTATCTATCAATAACATCTCGGGCATGAAGCCTTACTTCCTCTCCTTGACGTCGTGTTTGCATAATGTTCTGGAATCGTAGCATATCAGTAGGATTTGAGTAAGCGTAATCTCATCCCTTTCTCATTTTTATCGTATTCTTCCTTTACCATTCCATAGCTACTAGAACCACTTAGTTATGAATTAATGCCACATCACTCCATATTACGCCCTTTAGGGGAGTACTAGCATTTAGTGCTAAGATTATCTACGTATATATGGTTTACCTCTTCATCTTTGGCATCTTTTCACATCATCGATGACCCTTACACGTCTCGTGGTAATCCTTCTGTACCAAGGATAACACATTTCCTTACTCGCGAGGGTGACACTTAGTATAACTGGAACTAACAGTCCCTTAAGCTTAACTTTGCTCACATTTCTTGCTTTAGGGAAGCGTCTTCCTGAATGACCATTCTCTGAATTTCTGATGAATCTTCTTCTGTTTTCCATTCCATTATCGCCGGAATGAAATCTACAATTCTCATGATGTCGACCATTATCAAATTACTCAGTCCCTAATTCATGTTTAGTTTATCTTGTTCACCAGCCCATACTGATTTCTATTATTCTAAGGTCTAACTTTTCCTTCTGGTAGTCGTGTTAGAGTCATGAACTTATTTCTCGAAATGAGGATATGACTTTATGGCCTATACTCTTTTGTTGTCTCAAGGCCTTCACCTCTCGTCTTTTCCTTCACTTGACTATAGACTCTGTAATACTGTCATTTTTTGATCTATCGTTGTCATCCACGTATCACGTCTTACTCATAATACTTTATTAACTCTCTGCTTATTTACCTGCTAACATTTCTGTCTATCACTTTATTCTGAGATCTTCAAAAAGACATTCTTTTGATTTTAGCTCCCGTTGCTCCATCCACTGGCTCTTCGGGTTGCCTAACATTCTCTCTCTATGAAGTATGGGAGTCACACTAATATAATATTTATCCCTTCCAGGCTTCCAGTACCTATCTTTGTAGTACTCATATCTAGTTGTACTATTCTAGAATGCACCATCTGGGCATCCCACAAGGAGATCTATTAGCACATTTGCAATATCCTTTGGAAATGTCAACTAATGCAAACAATCCATCTACAATTTTGGGTTACTCTAACCCCAACCGGATCGTGATATCACGTCCTTCTCTTAAACCATACCTGTTAGCTCCCATAGGGTATATCTGAGATGGGTGTGGATGATTGTACATACATCTGTTATTGTTGAAGGTAACTCAAAATGCTTATATTTCTATTCTTGAATTGTAAATAATGATCATTTTCCCTAACTGGGTACCTCGTACCCTTCTTCACCTTGCTTCTTTTAGCTGTTGAAACATGTATCTATCTTCTGAATCTCTCATTGCCTTTCACCATAGGGGTTTATAGATATTCTTGCCCTAAGGCTCCTTATCAAAAGGCTTACATGTCTTAGTACACACATGATATACTGAAGACCTTACATCTACTCATCATAAGCATCATGAAAAATCGAGTTCCTCTGACTCAACTCTTCCATAGCCACATTCAATCTCTTACCAACTATATTTCAAGATGTAGGTATCGTCTTATTATGAATAAAATAGAAGTTAGGAATTTGAATTCTTATAAGTGAGCTCCACCACACGATCTAGAGTATGAAGAAAGAGTGACAGTCCTAAATGCCCTGTAGCCTCCTGCTTATAAGTGTGGTGCACAACACACCCATAAACAAGACTCTACTAGACACGGCTTGTAGACTCCCTAGGACAGAACTGCTCCAATACCACTTTTGTCACGACCTAAATTGATGGTCCATGACGGGCACCCGGTACTTTACTCAATCGAGTACCAATGTAACGTATCTTTCGTATCATACTATCATAGGTAAATGAAACAGAAAGATTGTTGTGAGATAACTATAATGAAACATGAGGGAACAATCAACATAGGACGACCCAACATGTAATATAAACTTATACATATGACATACGGGCCTATAAGGATAAAATAGTCACTCGTACACTGAACATAGGCCAACAAAGCCATACTATCTTTCATATACATGACATATGTCTACAAGCCTCTAAGAATAGATCACTACCATAAAGGTCGGGACATGCCCCACCATACTAATCAATACACGTCCAAATCATACTGACCAAATAAGCAACTCCGGAGGAAATGAAGCGCACCAACACCTTCTGATGAGCTGATGACCTACTTGGAGGACTCTCCACCTGTCTATCGTGACCTGCAGGCATGAAATGCATCCTCCCCAAGAAAAAGAGATGTCAAAACAAATAATGTACCGAGTATGTAAGGGATGAAAGTTAGTAAATAATAACTTAAGAGGAACATGGAGCAAAAGACTCGACATGTATGTATGAATAACTCTACGTATTATTAATATTTACAATGTCATGCATATACGCATAAATGTCATACCATGTTAGGTGTATGCGTTCATAACATCATCAAGCTTCTGAGGGCATCCCATCATATCCTCTCGGCCACTGTGGGCAAATCATCAACGTATATCAGCTAATCAGGTGGTAGTGCGTATATAACATCGTAACATTTTCCCATATCCCATATACATATACATATATATATATATATAACACCATCTGGTCATGGGTCAATGTACATGTATGAATGAATGCAATACATGAGAATTATGTTAATAAAATCTCTCGGAACATAATAAGACCATTATAACTTTGATTAATATCATGAAATAAACTTTATCAACTTATGTATTTTCTGAGATCCATGAATAGACGATAGAATAATAAGACACATGGGGAATCAAGAACATAGGAACCTCTAGTATTTATTTGAATAGAGCCATTTATGGAAGTTGTGCATTTGCTCGTTTCGTTTGTATCGTATGGATCATGCCAAAAATTTAAGAGGATAGACTTAACATACCTGATCCGATTCTCTTGATAATCCTTCCAACACACGTCAATTTCAACAACATGTAATAGCAGATCGAAGTAGGGGGAATCCGTCTGATATTCTTGAGAAAGATTACACCGTACTCCCTTAGAATCGAAAAATCCCGTTGCTATTATGCTAAGTAGTCTCGTATGAATTCTTGTTGACGTAACTCATGTTACTATCATATAGGTTTTTGGATGAAATTTTCTTGCTGAGAATCATTACTTGGAGATGGAATGTAAGCATCTCTATTTTGTGTATTAAAGAAGCCCTTTTGTATTAGTGGGTGTGGCCCCCACTAATTTGATGACTTAGACACTTAGTATTTTAAATGTTCCATGTTGCTATATGATTCAAGAATCATTTCTTTGGATTTCATTGGCTGTCACGTAATGTTTCCACCCAACTTATCCAATTACATTGTTAATCTCTCAAAAATCCATAGTTAACCGATTATCGACATAATTAAGAATTATCTCTAATTACTTAAAATATTACTCACTTTTAACACACTTTATGTATCTTACTTTCATGGTCATGTGGTACCTTCTAAGGAACTAGTCCATAAATACAGGGTGTTGTAGCTTGGACCGTATTTTATCTCAAGATGTTAAACTTTGACGAATTCAATTTCTTCGATTTGCTTACCCTGTCACCTTCATGAATTTACTCATCACTTTTTTGAAATAGCATAATGCTTATAATTTCAAAATAATCTCATTCCCGAACTTACGTCGATTAACTTGCGACGAAACTTTAACATATGAAAATGGGATGTAACATCTTATTTTTGAGCTTCCATCAATATACTTATGGCGTACTTTCACGTACGGTAACATGGGGTGTAACAATTATATAATAGAAAAATTAGGAAATCTAAAATATTGAAAAGAAAAGACAATAGTATAGGAACATATTTATATATATCATAACGACATGGGCATTTATATACATGATATTTTCACTAATTATTTTAAACTATTCACCCTCATTATAGTTTAAGAAATCTTTATTTTTGTTATTAGAGAAAGGAATCCTTCAACAATAGAAATGAGCCCCTTGGAAGTTAAGTCATTTCACATATATTTTAGAGGCAGGTACTCTTACCAATTGTATCCTCATACAATTTTCTTAACTATCTCTATGTCAAATAGTCCCCTCGTAATCACGTCAATCGGATTAGCATATTTGAGTTCAACCATCATGATAACAAACAACTTATTAATTTATACTCCCTGGGTAATCCAGGCGTCTAGCGTAAAATTAAATAATTCTTTCAATCCACGCACCTATGCAATAAATAAAAATAACATATTCTCGAAATACAAGTCTCCTAGTTGTGAGGACTCTCCTAAACATGAAATAAATAAAATTATTTATTTTGATTGTGTAACGACCTAGCCGGTTGTTCCGAGAGTTTAGCCCCGTTTCCCCCGTTTCTGCTTCATTTTTATGTGGTTCAGCTTCATTTATGTGTGTTGGGTCGGTTGGTTCAGGTTCGGGGTGGTCATGGTGAGAATTGAGGCATTTAGTCTCTCAACATAGCTTAATAACTGAGAAAGTCAACTAAGAGTTGACTTATTGGTGAACGAAATCGGAATGCGGATTTTATGGCTCGGATGGTTTCGTTAGGTGATTTGGGACTTAGGAGTGTGTTCGTAATGGATTTTTGATGTCCGGTGTAGAATTAGGTTTGAATTGGCAAAAGTTAGTTTTTGGCGATTTCCGGTCGGCAGTGGAAAATAGAATATCGGGGTCAGAATGGGATTCCGGAAGCTGGAACAGGTCCGTAATGTCATTTTGGGTATGTGTGCAAAATTTCAGGTCAATCGGAGGTGTTTTGGTTGGTTCGTCGTCGTTGGCGAAACTTAGAAGTTTTAAAGTTCATAGGATTGAATTTGATGTAATTTTGGTGTTTTCATGTTGTTTTTGATGTTTTGAAGGCTCAACTAAGTTTGAATAATGCTATAGGGTGTGTTGGTATGTTTTGTAGGGGCCCCGAGAGGCGTGGGATTGATTTCGGATGGTTACCGGAATTTTGAACTTAAGAAAATGCAGCAAATGGCTGCTGGTGTAAGTTTCTGGTGTTGGCCGCACCTGCGGATGGATAGCCGCAGGTGCGACGTCGCTGGTGCGAAAGGAGGCTAAGCAGGGGAAATTCGCAGGTGCGAAGAGTTGGCCGCACCTGCGAAGCCACATGTGTGAAGAAGTGGCCGTAGGTGCGAAAATTGGTCCGTTAGTGGGATTGCGCAGGTGCACACCTGGGACCTCATGTGCGGGTCCGCAGGTGCGGAATTGCTGGCAGAACAGTATAAAAGAAGACTACGTGAAATTTTATTCATTTCACCATTGTTGCATGCGGTTGGAGCTCAATTGAGGGCAATTTGAAGAAAGAATTCGTGGGTCTTCAGTGGAGGTAAGTTCCCGGGTTATTAAAGTTGTTTCCATGCTATTTTGTGCGGATTAGGCTTGTAAATTGAGGGAATTAAGTAAGAAAATTTGGGAAAATGGGAGGAAATATTTGGGAATTTCTTTTGGCAATTTTAGTAGGCAATTGTGGTCCGATTTTGATGTTCTTGGTATGTACGGACTCGTGAGAGGATAAGGGTTCTTGTGATGTAAATTTTATCGGATTTTGAGGCATGGGCCCGGTGCTCGGGTTTTGCCGAATTTCGAGATTTTTGTATAAATTGATAGTTTTCGATTGGGTTGAGTTCCTTTGGTATATATTAATGATGTTAAATTTGTTTTGGGTAGATTCAGAGAAATCGAGAGCCAATTTGAGGGGAAAGAGCATAGCAGACTAGTATTGTGGCCCGGTAGAGGTAAATAATAGTTATAAATCTTGTCATGAGGGTATGAAACCCCGGACTACATATTTCTCACTGATTTTAGAATGGCGCACATGTCAGATGATGAGTATGTGGCGCGCACTGATTTTTGGATTGGACTTGGTCCTCTCCGCAGCAACTAATGAGTTGCGTATTTTACTCAAAACCTTATGTTAAATTATGTTCTAAAGATTGTTGAAATATTTGGGCTATAAGACGTGTTTGGGGCCTCGTCCCGATCTGTTTAGACGCTTTGGGGGATTTTCATTGCTGTTTTCCTCACTGTTTATTGATGATTTCACTCAGTCATATTGTGTTTACTATTTTCGAAACTCATCCTCATTTACACTACTTTGAGATTTAAAAATGATGTTTTGGGTCGAGTACCCCATTTTACTGGTTCGCCCGAGGGGCTTTTGAGAGGTTCTGACTGAGTGAGGTCGAGGGACTGATTGTGAGGATATGATATGCCGCGAGGTGGCTTGATATTAGCTCTTGGGCTGAAGGATCTCCTCCGGAGTCTGCACACACCCCTAGTGAGCGCACCGAGTGCGGAGTGACGAGTGATTAGGAGGCATGAGTGACTGTGAGGTATGCCCGAGGGGCTGATTATGAGTGATGGTGAGGTATGCCCGAGGGGATGATTATGAGTGACTGTGAGGCATGCCCGAGGGACTGATTATGATACATGTTTTTGCCCGAGGGGCTACTTATGATTTTACCACTTTCACTCTGAACTTATGAAATATGTTTTTCCAGAGGGGCCTCTTTATGATTTTCAGCATTTTTACACTAAACTTCTTGAAAGTTATGTTGAAACTAGTGGCAAGTATATTTCCAAATGATTTTCACTAAAATTGGCTTTTAAGAGTAATGATTTAACATATACATTTTTGGAAAGAAAGGCTGTGCTTATTGTGAATTGATGAATTGATTTTATGTGTTTCTTTCTGCTCAGACATGATATATTTTCATTACTACTACGTTGGTGTACTCATATTACTCCCTTCACCTTGTGTGCGGATCCAGGTGTTAGGGCAGGGTGAGCTGTCTATCTGTTCCAGAGATTCTCGGAGGTTTGCGAGGTAGCTGCATGCGTCCGCAGTCCTGCTTTCTCTCCTGTTTACTATTATAGAGTTTATTTTCTTTTGAGTTGTATAATTTATGTAGATGCTCATGACCAGTGACTCCGGGTTCTCGTGGGCTGTATTTAATATTTAGTATAGCTTTAACTGTTTTATAAATGTTTAAAGGAAACTTTTTATGGGTTATCAGTATAGTAAAGATGTAAATGGAAACTTATTATAATTTGGGTGTAGTTTTGGCTGGCCTAGTTCCACGATAGGCGCCATCACCATTGGCTTAGATTTCGGGTCGTGACAGTTTGGTATCAGAGAGCTAGGTTACATAGGACTCACCGGTCATGAGCAGGTTTACTAGAGTCTTGCGGATCGGTATGGAGACGTTTGTACTTATCTTTGATAGGCTGCGGAACCCTTAGGAAAATCTCACATTCTTGAATTCTTGTCATGCAAATCCATTGAATTCAGCCAAGAGCGTAACTCTTGAATTCCTTCCATTTATTCGAACGCACACGAGAGAGCTTGTTGTGCATCGATGACTTGTGACTTCCATGGATGAGATGTGATTTTGGCATGTTGGTAATGGGCCACTCTGGAGGACTTGAGGCCGGATTCATTTTGTGGCTTGAGTGCTGAGATTTTCGTTGTGTGGGCACATGTATTTTGGGGACTTATATGTCCGTTGATCTCCTTATTAACGGGACCTTGTGACTAGATGGCTACGCGGTGAGTGTGATTTGATGATCAGATGTGTTCAGACTGTGATTTGTGACCAAAGGGTTGGCTGGAAATGTGGAAAGATTTATTGAGTGTTTGATTTCTGTCTCGGTTTGGTATATGGAATTGAGTTGTGAGTACATTGGAATACCTCTCATGTTTTGTAGTTGTGGAGTGAAGAGAATTTTTTTTGTTAGGTTATGAGTTCCTGGTGATGCCTTTTGAGCTGATCATTTCCCTAGTAGCGTTCATGTATTTGATTAACGGTGTATTCCAACCGTATTAACACTCCTTGTTATTGTATTCATTGATGGTGTCCTGGCATATTTTCGTAGCCAAGAGTTGCATACTCAGTATTTGAGGATGGCATTATACGGATTCAGGGAGGAAAAGCTCTATACCAAAATTCTCCGAGTGTGAATTTTGGCTCGGTTCAGTAGCATTCTTGGGACACGTGGTGTCCAGTAAGGGTATCCATGTGGTCAGACATGTGTGGGTAGAGCTTCTAGAAGCTCAAGATTTCTGTGACCACAACTCCAGTGTTAGTTCTGCCATTAGCTTTAGGTTCTTATCGCGTATTATGATGCCTCGAGGGTAGGCATTGTTGTGTTCAGATGCAGGAAGGTGTAGTGATTGCGTGATAGTTATGGTCTTCAAAAGTGTATGGAGAGATATCAGATAAGGCTAAGCGGGCATGGGTATTTCCTGCAGGTTGTCCTAGGGTGTGTGATCCCTATGTAGTTCTGTAATAAGTTCTCTTATACCAGTAAATGATATATGTTGTAATTGGAGTTTAGATCGCTTGTGGAAGTTGGCATGACTGTTACCAATGGTGAATGCGAGATTTGCAGATGACTTGGGCTGTTAGACATGTAGTGTTATTATGGGCATTGTGAGTTATTGTTTGTCTCGATCGTTGGCTTTGAGCCAAGTGGGGGAGTCTGCTAATGATAAGTTGATTGCACGATTATGTGTGGTATTGGTTTCAGTTCGAGGTATATTGGTAAATCAGTTATGACCTGCAGGTGTGGGAATTTCTTCGATATAGGTTGTAATGTACTCTGTTGGGTAATTGGGTTCTATTGAATAATTTAGTGGAAATTGTAAAAGGTGTAGTATGTATAGTGTATGAATTTGCTTGTGGCTTCAAGTGCGCAAACGAGTCGGGTCGATCTGTCTAATTGGTCAGTGTGATTGAGATTTATGTTAGAGGATGTCAAGACTTGTGGCATATCTACATCATCACGGATTCTACATATCTGTATCAGGAAGGTGAAGGTAATGGCTTTAGATTCGCAGGAAGTCTCTTCAGGGTAAGTATTTTGAATGTGGTACTTTTGGGGATATTTGAGAGAGTATTCGGCGACTTATGAGCCTTAGACAATATGGTTTTATGCTTGGGTCGCGTGTGGTGAGTCTGGGTTGAAAATTGTGGTATTACGGCAGGAAGAAGTGTCAATTTGAAGGTAAGTCAGAAGAAACTTGGGTAAATAGGGCAACTTGGTAGTAGGTCGGATCGGCATGGTAAGGGATATGAGTAGTTCTTTGGGTGTTCATAAGGTGACGAGTTTTTTTTACGGGTGTTTCTTAGCAATGCTCTTGAAATTTTGGTGGCTTGCGTAGCTTGGTTGAGTTAGAAGAATTCAGTCATGATGGTTTGGTGTTGCGCAAATGAGATTTCGGATAGTTCCTGATGGTTTCTACCGCGGTTAAGGTTGCATATTCTCTTTTGGCATAAGGTGCGGGTGGCATGTAGTGAATTTGCTTCTAAATAGGATCAAATGGAAGTTCTTGGCTAGTTGGGTATGTAGTTTCTTGTGGCTCATAAGGGACCATGGAGTTCCCGTATTTTTCCTAGGTTGGCATGGCATGTGCGGTATGTTGGGTAGAGTCGAGATTTGCATATGTGAGGTCACAGTTCGATTCTGGAAGGAATGTCATAAATTCTTAGGCAGCATGTGCAGTTTCAGATGACTAGGTAGATGATATCACTAATTGGTGCGTCTTGATGAGGGTATACATTTCAGAAAGAGCAATGTGTTTGAGTTAAGAGTACTTCATTGGTATCGCGGTGCCCTATTGTTGGATCGATTGTTGATATTCAAGGTTGCTTGGTAAACAGAAGAATTATAGGGGTATCCCTAGTGGAATGGGTGAGTATTTGGGATGTGTTATGTATTCGAGCAGTAGTGTTGTGATCAGATATGTTAATCCGTACGTTTCATGGACTTCGAGACTAAGAGTTCTCATAAATAGGATATTTTGTGGTAGTGAACTGTGAAGATGCGAGCCGAGATAGTCGGATGTTAGTATGTACCATGAATCCGTCATTGTAAACCTTTCGGTAAGTTATCTATCTGTTGTGGGTGATCAAAGTTAATTTAGGGTTACTGGTCGGCTAATATGGGTGTGTGTTCTGCACCGGGTCGGAATTGTTTGCTCCGAATTTCTATTATTGAGGAATGTACCATTCGATTGTGATTGAGTTTATTCATGTTCAAGAGTGATCTATGAGTTACCCTTCGATGTTGCGAGGAGTGGTGATTATTGGTTATATGCACATATGGTGCAGTTCTAATTGGGCGTTATAGCTAGATTTGAGTAAGGTAAGTAATTGGGTGTTGCGGGATTGAGATGTGTTGGTTATATACCTTCTGTTTCGAGTGGCATGGTATCGTCCGATTTTCCCCCCATGGTTATGGCAATGCACTTTGAGTATTTGATGTCGAATTTCGAATGGTTATTGATTTTGGGCAGGGTGTCTTGAAGTATTTCAAGTGGACCAGGGTTGGATGAGATCGCGTAGTGTAGCGGAGTTATGTAGGTGTATGAACTTTGGTATTGAATACGCGTGTTTTTGATTTTTATGGTGTGTGTCAAGATATTAGCATGATATGGTGATGGTAGCTGTTAATGGAAGGATAGTCCTCTCGTGTGGATCTTTTATATAATCTGATTACATTGGGAAGTTGTTGTTAAGTGCACAAGTTGCACAGGTTTTGGCTTCAAATTGTATGATGTGTCATGCCATCAGGGTGGTCGTGATGGATTAGAAGAGGTCATTAGACCTAGAGTGAATATTTTCAGAATTTTCTACAGCATAGTTGGAAGGATAAATATCGGGAGTCGGCTTAGAAATTTCTATAATTCCTGTTTGGGAAGGGGGAGTTTTGATGCGTGGCTAGAATTCATGATTTTAAGCATTATATACCTTGCATTTTATGTGTTTTAATGATAAAATACACGTCGTATGTGCCTAATGGGGGTTATTTTATGTGTAGGTGAATTAGAAATGGAGACGGGGCTAAACGGATGCAAATATGTCGAAAAATACGCGTAAGGGGACACCCGGGCGATAGCCGAGCGTTAGAGCCAAACAGCCTGACCCAGCCTGGCCTTACCCAGGCGTTAGAGCCCTAACTCCAGGGGTTGCCTGGCGTTACCCAGGCCTTAGAGCCCTAACACCAGGGGGTGCCTGGCGTTACCCAGGCCTTAGAGCCCAAACGCCAGGGTCCCCAGGCGGCCAGAAATCGTATTTTGACGGGTTTTAAGTGTTTCCAAGTTGGAATAGAAGTCTTTTACACATTGAGGGTTCATCCTAAACATATAAATAGACCCAAAAACATCACATTTTGGGGGGATTCGACTGGGGACTTTTTGACGGAGGAACACACCACGTTGAAAGAGGATTCTACTTAGTTTTTCTTCTCT
>MDKI01236771.1:0-37635 GCA_005239505.1 Nicotiana paniculata | reverse complement strand
TTTAGCGACCAAAGTTGGTCGCTAAATTCAACATTTCTTTGACCAAGAAGGTCTGACCAGTCTGGTCAATATTTGGACCAAATTAGCGACCAAATAGCGACCAACCTTGGTCACTAATATATTTACAATTATTTTTTAATAATTTTCTTCAATTTAGCGACCAACTGTGGTCGCTTTTCCCGACAGACCAATTTTGGTCGCAAAAGTTTGGTCGCTTTTTACCGGATTTTTAGTAGTGATATTTTTATATTATCAATATAATGAAAACGATCTAGGGTTATGGGCTATCTAACCTTCCTATTGTATTATTCAATTGAATTGACTAACTAATTTATCTAGTTTATTAGTTGACAGGGTTAATATCGCTCATATCAATCTGTCGAGTTCTTACTCTCCATTTCAAGCTAACCTAACACCTATATGTCTATGGAATTAGAACTAACAAGAACGCATTTGTAATTTCTGTAAATCAACCAAGAAAGACAATCATGTATATGTCTATCCTAACCACGAATCTATTCCCCGATGTCCAAGTTCAAGAACTTGCTCTATTTAATCCTATATGCAGTCTAGAATTCTCACTTTCGAGCTCAATTCTAAATTCGTAGATAGTATTTAATTGGTGATCAAGAAATCAAATAATTAAACATAGGATTGAATAAATAAACTAATATGATAAATCAAGAAACCAAAATCAATATTTGAATAACAATAGTCATGAAAGAACCACAACTCTAGAACGTGAAGTTTAGCTCTACATAGACATGGTAGCCAAACAACAAAGCATACAAAGAAACATAAAAATTACTAAGTTTGGTGGAAGAAGATAAAATCTGGCCTCCACGGCGGTTCCTTGCTCTCTCTAGGTCGAATCCCCTTCAAAAAGTATGTTAGATGCCCTAAAAGAGGCATTTTTGACTAATATATTGCGTACAAAAGTCATGGGACAAATTTTCCCTTTTCCTTTTCCTAATCAGCTTCAGGGATTGATGTTGGGGTGAATGTTTCGCGTCCGTTTCATCTTGAACTTCTAAGCATCAGATGCTGGTGTGGATGCTTCGCGTCCACCCTCTGTTCCCTCAACCTTGTTGTGCCCAGGTGCGGATGCTAAGGTGGATGCCTTCTCCCGACTTCACTTCTAAGGGTGAACCAACTAGCCTTTTTTGCAAGGTTGGATGCGACGGGTCCACCCTCTTCTCCTACAACTGGAGCACCTTTTCTTATATTTTTGCACTCCAAACATTCTAAATCATCACATACAACTTAATTAGTCATAAAACCAATAATTAACACATGTTGGGCATTCTAAACACCAAATAGTACCAAAAATCGGTTAAAAGATGGGTAAAGTAATATTAAAACATATTGAAATATGCCCAACATCAAACATCACATGCATAAACAATCATGTTACCCTATGCATTCACTTCCTCTGTCCCAAATTATCTGTCATTTTCTTTATTCCTGAGATTCAAACACTACTACAAAATAGGAATTAGCAACAGACAAATTATGTAGCTAAACAGAAAAATATGTCACTAATCAGATTTAGCGACGGATTATTGATAGTTGTAAAAATATTTTGTTAGCTACGAACAATTTAGCAACATATTAGCTGCGAAATTCATAGCTAATTCCAGATTTTTTTGTAGTGAAATTACATGAGCTTGGACCAATATCTATTATTTGTCATAATATCAATGGATTTTACATATAAACTTATGCTCTGCATTGAATGAGTTGAGTGTTCATATATATTATTTGTTACAATTTCAGTGAATTTTTTCATATTAATTTATACGTCGCATCAAATATACTAAATTTCAATAAATCTTATAACCTAAAGCTACAATATTCTCCCTTGTATTCAAATCATAAATAATGATGTCTATATATACAATGACTCTTGTAAAGACGATCACTTATAAGCTATAATGTACATAGATTCAAGTCACTTGCCCCACTTTATGTTGAACAATTTTCGTTATTTATTAAATGTCGCGCCCCGTTTTCTCGCGAAAGAAGATTTCGACGTGTAAGAATTTTTTAAAGGGTGGTTAAAAGAGAAGAGTCACCACCTAACGATTTTGAGGTGCGTTAGGGCACCTATTTGCAAATAACTCTATTTGAATAGTTAACGCCACCAAAGATCGGATAAGGGCTTAAATTACCTCAAAGAAAAGGTGTTAGGTACTTTTCGAGGTCCACAACTGTGGGTTCCGACCGAACCTTGGACTATGTGGATTATATAGTTAATTTAGGTGATCAAATAAATAGCAGGGAAGTTCAGAAGTCATAGGGTCTTATTAAGACATTTGAGGATCGATACAAGTCTTAATGACTACTAAGGTAAAAACCACGTTGATCTATGTTAAGTATGGATAACATGCACATAAATAAAAAGGGGGAGGGGGGTCCTAAGTTTTTTAGCTTAAAGGATCACCCAGTGCAACAAAAATAATACTTCGTAACTCCTAGGGGTTGCTCATATTTTTCAGCGGGCACAGACTATCATCTCCTGCTACCCTGTTACAATGTTGAAGTTTTTTACTTAAAGGCATTCTAATTCATTTCTAAGTCGTATCTATGCGTGCATTACTTGTCCCATGCCTATGGTCCAGGAGGCTTTGGACCTACTATTTGGTAGTTCTAGACTCAACTTAGGGGCTCAAAATGATAAAACTAGGCGACAATCAAAAACAGACAGGACTGCATATAATTGCAATAAAAGGCTAAAATAACCTCCACACGTAAACAAGAAAGCACACAGAAGAATTTTTGGTATTAGGCAATAGAACATTTCAAAATTAAGACTTAGAGTCCTTAAGTCCAATAGGCAGGATCTCTATATGATTCTAGTATTATATAGGTAGTGTTGCAGTTTCTGGACTAACGTGTGGGCAGATTAGAGCATTACAAGTCCTATAGGCATGATTTCTAGTTGTTTGCATAATAGACATTGAAAACTATTAGAGGCAGGGAATTACCAACGTTTGTATCTATCGACATACTTTCTAGGCGGATAGCAATGTTCTATAGGCAAGATTTCCTAACAATTGATATTTGAACTTGATTTTGTAATAATTTATCCCTCTATGCATGATATCTAAGTGAAGCAGTACAAAAACAACACGAAGTAGTTGATTAATTAGTTATGACCCTATAGTCATGGCATCTAGGTAAGTAAAGATATTGCATTATTGCATCCTACAGACATGTTATCTAAGAGTGTTGGATAGTAAACATGGAAACAAATGTAGCATATTTGACAAATGAAGTGAAGTGTGTGCGTGATTCCTATAGGCATGATTTCTATTAGTGTACAACACATGAAACTAAATAGCATATATGACATGTTGAACAAAATAGAAAATAGATCACGTAGACTCTATATGCATATTTTCTACCCTTTATGCAAGCATTAGAATGTACCCTAGTTCTCCAATTTCACTGATTTCCCCAACTCTCTAGTTTACAAATTATTACAAACCAAAATAATGAATATGCGTATAAATATTACACACTGAATAACTGTTGGCCGAAGGGCAGGCCCAAATGAAAATAACGCAGCAATGTCTGAGCCTTCAATAGATTCACTCCCACTCGAACAGCAGACCCAGATCCAAACGCATCTCAAACAAGTGAATGTCATTTGCACAGCCTTAGGGTTACACATGAGTTCATGACACACCCAGTGATTACAAACAAACCACTTAGTCATATGAGCTAATGAACCACACATAGCAATCAATCAAACAACCTTGAGGTAATACCTCATAGTAGGGGTGTTCAAAACCGAACTGAAACCGAAAACCGAACCAAAACCGAAGCTTAATGGCTTATTGGTATCGGGTTATCGGTTTAACGGTTTAACGGACGGTGAACGGATTGAAATTTTTTTATTAACAGCTTATCAGTTTGGGGAACGGACGGGGAACGACTGATTACTTTAATGTCCACAATAAATGAAAATCATCGACCAATGTAGATTAAAGTCAATACTGATGGACTCAAGAAACAAGAAAAAACCATGATGAACAAGAATCAATATTTCTAAGGTCTAACCTCACAAGGGAGATACAAGTTCAAATGCGTTAACATATAATGTAGATTGAACTAGGCCGATAAACCGCCCGATAAGAGCTAAAATGATACCAATCCGCCCGATATCTTATCGGGTGGCTAGAAGATTAATATATTTAAAATCCGATAACCGATAAGCCAAATCGTTAAGAGTATATAATCGCCCAATCCGTCCGATAAGCAGCCCTACCTCATAGAAACAGGATTACATAACATTCAACAGGATTCACATGAAAGCATATTGGCACTTGCATGTTTAGGAAATAGGGTGACAGGATTGATCAAACAAGGGATTAAACATGAAGCTAGGAGAACCAGTAGAACTTAATCTCCGCATGACATGAAAAACTAGCAGCATAAGTCCATAACAAGTGAAAAAGTATAACATGCACAATATTAGCACAGTTGGAGAGGCATATCACTTAGGTTGACATGGTAAGCACATATACATGCTTAATATTTTAGAACAACGAGTTTATAGTGAAGCATAAGCCAAAGTTAACCTAAAAGAGACTCAAAACTAGGAGTCTAAGACATGAAGATCTAATAAAGTCATAGTTAGAGAATGGCAATTAGACATTATAAACAAACAAGTAGTCATGGTCTATGACAGTCAAAAGGCAGCCTAGCATGCTGAGTATAACAGAAATATTCCAAAGCCTAAAGAATTCATGATGAATATGAAGGTCAGGTGACACTTGAGAGGGTCAGAATTCATAATAGGAAAAGACCAGATTGTCACATAAAGGCTAGATGTTGCATTTCATCTTATAGATTATAAGTTGTATCAAGCAACACTGGATTGAACCAAACATGGAACACACATCAAGCTCACAATTGGATGTCACTACAATTAGGAATTGGTCACATTTAAAGTATTGGAATACATGAGTTGGTTATCATGATAGTATAGAATAATACAAGAATCCAAACTCAAGATAAGCAACATGTAAACATGATGATCATTTAGGTTGGACACAATTAAGGCTAGCATATTATGCTAAGCATTTAGGCATTACTTGCAGAGAAATTGCAAATTAGGCATAAGGAATTCAACATGAAGAAAGCTATTTCGAGCAAGAATATAGTCTCATAAAGGGGTTTCGGTGCGAGAAATTAAACAAAGTTCAACAACCATCAATTAGGTTTCAATTATGAATCAGGCATACATCATGAATCAAATTAACTATACACATATGAGTTAAAATCAAGACTTGCATAGAATGGGAGATAATGGAACTATAGAGTAATGCTAAAATAAGCAGAATCATATATGAAATGGCATAACATCAAAATTAACTCAAAGAAATTCAGAAAACACTAATGCATATAACATAAGCACAAACAAAAAAGAGTAGAATTACGAGGGTACAGGGCACTAACGAGTTGCAAACAAATGAATAAAGAACGAGAAACTCAGAATCTCAGGAATAATAGCAATTGCAGGAGAGTGAAGAAAATCCCCAAATCTTCAGTGCATCATGTCGCGCCCCCTTTTTCTCGCGAAATCGGGTTTCGACATTTAATGAGACAACTCTCTTCCCTTTTGGGATGTGATATGGGATTTGAAGAGTCGCCACCTATGATTAAGGTGCGTTAGGACACCTAAAGATAATAACTCATGAAACTAGTTTGCATCACCAGAGATCGGGTAAGGGCTTGAAATTACCTTGAGGGAAAGGTTTCAGGCACCCCTCGAGGTCCACAAAGGTGGGTCCCGACCGAACTTAATTAAGCGAATTAGTCATTAAAGGAAAATAAAGCAATTTAGACAACTATTATTTTAAAGCATGAATTAAAGGGGTCCTAAGTTTCTTAGCCTATAGGATCATTTCCGTGCAATACTTGGTAGATTTCCCCAAGTTGGGGTGCTACACATAGTATTAGCGCACATGTCATCATCTCCTTTACTACCCTATTACTATCTTTCAGTTATTACCTAAGCATTCTAATAGCTTCTAACTCGTGCCTTAAGCGTGCACTACCCGTCCCTTACCTATGGTCCTGGAGGTGTTTAGGACCTCTATTTAAGTTAGTTCTGGACTGACCTATGTTTCTTAAAAATGGGAAAAACTAAGCGACAAACAAAAAATCAGATAAGACTGTCACATAAGGAGCAAATAAGGGCTCGTGCTAACCTCCACAAGTAAACATCAAATGCACGCAATTCAAACATCAAGTTTTATCAATTTAATACCCTATAGGAAGGATATCTAGATGAGGATAAACAGAATATAAGACAACAATTTATTAAAATGAGCAGCGGTACCTATCAGTTTGCCTACTGATTTTTGTCCTTGAATCTGGGCCTATTCCAGGCAGCAAGATATCACAATTTTGAAGCCCAGAATTCTTAATAATCCTACAGGCTTTCCTAAGGTGATAACTAGAACATAATCATATAGGCATGGTATATAAATCTGTTAACAACGAGTTACTGATTTTAACAGACATGTTTTTATCCTTTAGACCCTATAGGCATGCTTTCTAATTTGCAAAATTAGTTAACTCCTATAGTCATAATTTCTAGGTGTTAGAACTGATTTATTTCCTATAAGCATGTTTTCTAGTTTATAGGATTATTTAACTCATATATGCATGATCTCTATGTGGATAGAAACGTTAACCCCTATAGGCATGATTTCTAGGTTTGAACTGATCTTTATTTCCTATAAGCATGGTATCTATGCACGTATGTACTCAGAATTTTCAGCAGATTGCCAGAAAAGGTTATTATTCAAACAAACAAAATCCTATAGACATGGTATCTAATGCACGTTGGGGTTTAAAAATGTGTGGATCCTAGGACAGGATTTCCAATGTAGAATTATAAACAGGATCTCTAATATGTGAGTTTTAAAAATATAGAACTAGACAATCAAGAAGTTCTTATAGGAAGGATCTCTAATCAAGCAATGACAATCATACAACTTGATCAACATAATTAAACCTATAGGCAGGATTTCTACCCAAATTTAACAAAAATAGAAGGAATCCCCTCCCCTTAAGTAATCAACCTCAAATATTTTATTATAGAAATTATTACAACCCAGAATGAATAAATTGTATAATAGTGTCCATTACACTATAGGGAGACTTCATAGGCCAAATATAAACCTGGGAACCAAACATTCCAACAGAACAACTTTGGAGTATAGCAATGATCCATCCATGGCACATTAAAAGTCAGGATTCCAGTGTGTCAAAGTTCCCAAGGGCCTCAGGAACCCCGGGCAATGCTCAAACCAGAACCCTTTTCAGAGAAACAGTTTGTGAAAGATTAGAAGACCAGCCCCAATGTGTCAGAGTTTGGAGGAGTATCAAGGGCCCTAGGCAGTGCTCATACTGGAGTGGTAGGAACCTATATAACTAAGAGTAGAAGTTTGAAAACTAGTATATAAATAGTAAGGGAACAGTTTTAGAAAAAACAGTTTAGTCTCCAGAAGCAAGCAGATTCAGATTACACAGAGCTGTACCAGGAAACAAATATATTCAGCACATAGTTCAAGTAGATTGGCACTTGTTCAGACTAATTACTCATATTAGGATCACTTAACAAACAGAATTGGCCACACACACTTGCAATGTTTGGTCATGCTCAGAGTAGAGAACATACAACTGAATCAACAAGGTTTCACATTATAGAAAGTACTTAGTTTAGCAATTATCACTAGGTGGAATCATTTTGGCATGGATCCTAACAGAAGCATGCTGAGGTCTGTGATAGAACTGACTACCTAAACATACAGAATAGAAAAAGATAATAGGAGTTAAGGCACACCAGTCAAAAAAGTAAAGAAAACCGGAGTTAAACACTTAAATGTTTTCAACATTTTGCAGAAACTTAAAAAGATGAAACCCTAGAGAATAAAGACATAGAGATGAAACTCAGTGAAAGAAATAATTCAAACAGTAAAGTGGAAAACCAAAGTTAAATATTTAAACATTTTTTTAAAACAATTTTGCAGAAACTTAAAAAGATGAAACCCTAACTTCTAGGGAAGAACAAGAATCAGTTGAAAATAGAAGGAAAAATAGCAGTATCTTAAACGAAAAGTAACAAACAAACTCAAACCGCTTCATATCTAAAGAGATCTGAACGGATTTAACCAGAAATAGTTAAACATAAGCAGAGGTGAGAAAAATCTGGTTTGAACCAGAGATTTGAAGCCATAAACACGAAGAACCTAGTACTCACTGGCATAAGAGTCAACACAGATGGATTCACAAATCTAGTTCGTGCTTCTTGATATTACCCTCAAGAAGCATGAAAATCGAAACACCAGTAGAGATAGGAGACTGGATAAGGCCTAAAATTGAAGAAACAAACCATGAATCGAAGGGGTTTTTGTGACAGCGGGCTAGGGTTAGGGGGAGGGTGAGAAAGAAGAGAGGAGGGAAGGGATTCATAGGTGGCGAGTTTGAAAGAATGATTAGGATTTGGGGGTCGTTTGTTAATTAAAAAAGGAAAGGTTGTCTTGGACCGTTGATCTTCTGAGATCAACGACCGGGATTGAATCTGGGGTTAGGGCGGGTTATTGGATCAAGGTTATTGGGTTTGGGTTATGGCTATTGGGTTAGGGGTATTGGGTTGGGTTAGCTATTGGGCTGGGTCCGAAAATTAAAAGAAAAGAGACTATATGTTAAATACCCAATTAATCTGATAAAATAATTTATAAAAATAGCTAATATATAATAAAAAATACTATTTATGCATGAGAATGATTTAAAATAATTACTTAATATTATAAAAATATCAAAGGTCATTTTTGTGTAAATCAAGTAATTATGCACACATGTGCTATTATTGCAAAGTTATTGCAATTATAACCTACAAATATAAATATAATTATGCATAAAATAATTAAAGATTAATATAAATATAAATGATACAATTAGGCAATAAAATTATTGTAAAATTATTTGTGATGCAATATGTACTTATTTGGACAGTAAAATAATGGAATAAATTAATTAAAATCCTTTAAAATTACAGAAAATTATGGAAAAATACTAATTTATGCCCATGCATCATTTAAAAATATATATGCATTTTGAAAATAATATAGGGAAAAATTGGGTATCAACAACTGCCCCTCTTTACTTGGGAAGGATGAAAGAGTAGTCGGGTAAAGATATGATGGCCAATTTTGACCGGATAAAGCGATCTGAGAGATATAGGCCGCAATCCGGTTTTTGAACTGCCTACATATCCCTAGTTTTATAGGAATCAGGCCGTGTGTAGTTATGGATTCATCGGCGGAATAAACCGATGAAGTTGTCACAAGGATGAATACAGGGTTTCGAACAGGTGAAACGGTTATGGTGAGTGGTTAGGTTCGAAATAGTATGAGGGAACTGGAGCAAGATTGCTCATGTTGGAATAATGGTTACTCACCGGGTCACCTGTAAATCAGAAGATGTACTGCAAGCATATTCGTATAACTTTGCGTGAATTTAAACGTGATGCAAATTCCCTTCAGACCATGAGAATTGTCCTTTGGACGGTTGAGGATGACTTTCTTAGACCATGATGTCCCGGGCCATGAATTGTGCGGTAAGGGATTCGCAGGCCATGAAATGATGTTCTCGGGCCATAAGAATGGTGCCTCCGAACCATGACGCCTTTGAATAATGATGTGCAATTTTGAGAGATCCTTAGGCCATGGCATGGTGTC
Source organism: Nicotiana paniculata (assembly GCA_005239505.1). Taxonomy (NCBI): domain Eukaryota; kingdom Viridiplantae; phylum Streptophyta; class Magnoliopsida; order Solanales; family Solanaceae; genus Nicotiana; species Nicotiana paniculata. The sequence goes on along the minus strand of MDKI01236771.1, from coordinate 27,874 downwards.
TTCTGGCTATGAGGATGGCGCCTTCAGACTATGACGCCTTTGGACAAGTTGGCTATATTTCAGCCCATGAGGTGTAAAGACACGATGCTAGAAGCAACAAGACAAGGCTTAGTCTTGTATGAAGTTGAGGGTAGAGCTTAGCCCGAGAGAAGAGAATAATGTAAGAAAGACAGTGTTTAGTCTCGTGCGTGATTCGGGACAGTGCATAGTACCATGCAAAAGGAAGGCCGCGCTTAGTCTTATGAAAATAGGGAGGCAGGGCTTAGCCTCAGGCAAGGTTTTGGGACAGTGATTAGTCCCATGCAAGGAGAAGGCAATGCTTAGCCTTATGCAGATAGAGAGGTAGGGCTTAGACTCATGCGGGTGTGGAGAAAGATCTTAGTCTCATGCAAAATTTGGGACAATGCTTAGTCCAATGCAAAGAGAAGGCAATGTTTAGCCTTATGCAAGTAGAGAGGCAGGGCTTAGCCTCATGCAGGTGTGGAGACAAAGCTTAGTCTCATGCAAAATTCAGGATAGTGCTTAGTCCCATTAAAAGAGAAGTCAATGCTTAGCCTTATGCAAATAAAGAGTCAGGATTAGCCTTGTGCAAGATTCGGGACAATGCTTAGTCCCATGCAAATATAAGGCAATGTTTAGCCTTATGCAAGGTGGGAAGCAGGGCTTAGCCTCATGAAAGGTGGAGACAGAGCTTAGTATCATGCAAAGAGAAGAGTAAGTGTGAAGTGTTCTCAGCTGACAATGTGTTTCATGCGTAGTGATTGTATTGTTGCAACGGTATTTGTCGTGATGATATAGTCCTGCATCCAAAGAAAAATTTGTGAGTTTTGCGGGGGGAAGGTTGGTTCGTGTCTTCGTCTTCTTGACTTGCTCTGTTCTGTCTGAAGATCCTGTCCAAACTATTAGGGTAGCGTTTGCCAAAGAAAAGTTTCTTTTCCAAAAGCATGCGTGCATAATTTTCAAAAGACATAGTAGTATATATTTTAGAAATTAGTTAGATGAACCAGTAACTGCGACATAATCAAAGAAGTTGCAACTTCTTTCGCCGTAGAATTTTGAGGGTCCTTCTCAAAATTCTGCCCCAGTTAGCTAGATGACTTTTCTGGCAGCTCCATATGCTGTAGTTGGTTGAACTTGCTTCGGAATTTTGAGGGTCCTCCTCAAAATTCTGCCCCAGTTTCTGATACCAAGACGACTCCAATGCCGACTCCTTTGAAGTTCGCCGCCCCGTCGAAGAACATTCTCCAACCATCGTAGGCTTCAACAATGTCTTCTCCTACGAATGATACCTCTTAATCAGGAAAATACGTTTTCAGGGGTTCGTATTCTCCTGCCACAGGATTTTCAGCAAGATGGTCTGCCAATGCTTGTCCCTTGACTGCTTTCTGAGTTATATAGATGATGTCGAACTCACTCAGCAAGATTTTCCACTTGGCCAGCTTTTCGATGGGTTCCGAAATATGTATTTTAAGGGATCCATCCTCGATATGAGGTAAGTCGCATAAGCACAGAAGTAATGTATTAGTTTCTGAGCTATCCAGGTTAATGCGCAGCAAGTGCATTCCAGCAGAGAGTACCGCGCTTCATAAGGAGTGAACTTCTTACTCAAATAATAGATGGCCTGCTCCTTTCTCCCTGTCTCGTCATGCTTCCCAAAATGCAACCGAAAGCTCCATCTAACACTGCAAGGTAGAGTAGCAATGGTCTGCCCGGCTCTGGTGGGACTAAAATTGGTGGCACGGACAAGTATTTTTTGATCTTGTCAAAAGCATTTTGACAATCCTCGGTCCAACTGGTTTCAGCGTCCTTCTTCAGCATTTTGAAAATTGGCTCACATATTACTGTGGACTATGCTATGAAGCGGCTGATGTAGTTGAGGCGTCCCAGGAAACTCATCACATCTTTCTTGCTTTTTGGTGGTGGTAATTCTTGGATGGCTTTGACCTTTGATGCCTCTGACCTCCACCAAGTAGCATACTCACGGAAAGTCTCAGTTGGTTTCTTCTTGAGGTTCTGGATATAGAAAACATCAGGTGCATTCTCCATGTTGAATCTGAATTTGTCCATGAAATCTGACGCCATGCTCACCCAATTAGCCTATTTCTTGGGATTCTGGCTTATGTACCAGGATAGGGCGTCTCCAGTGAGGCTTCTGATGAATAGCTTCATGCGAATCCTTTCATCCTTTCCAACCCCTACGAGTTTGTCACAGTAAGTTCTCAAGTGAACCCTTGGGTCACCCGTTCCATCAAACATTTCGAACTTGGGAGGTTTGTAACCCTCCGGCAGTTTCACATCTGGCTGAATGCATAAATCCTCGTAATTTACTCCTTCGATTCCTTTGCCTCCTTCTATACCCTGAACTCGGCTTGTGAGTTTCTTGAGCTCCTCTGCCATGTTCTTATTAAGCAGGTCCTTCTCGGAGGATTCTGGTGTATATGAGATTGGTTAAGTGGAGTGGGGTAAGGTTTCCACGTATATGGGGTTGTTTTGGTGAAGGCCTTGAATTTGGATATAGTGGTGATCATTGGTTGAATTTTGGGGATGAGGGATAGGTTGTGGGGTATTCTGAGGAGTGTGGTATGTGGTCTGCAGATATTAAGTTGGGAGATGCTGATGTTGAGGAGGCGTAGGTATAGGTATTTTGAGGAGGGGTTGTATATTGATGGGGTACGGGAGGATTCTGCGGGTGTTGGTCGGGTTCATTCTGGGGAGGTGCCGGTTTTTAGGTATTTGGATGGTTGACATCTGGGATGTTTAGTGCAAGGAGAGTTTTTCCAAGTTACGGACCTGCTCAAGCTCACCTTGTAGTTCAAGTATTTTCTTTTCAAGCCGCAAAACCAAGTCATTTGGTGCTAGAGTACTCCGACCATCAGAAGTTTCCACATTCTCAGCATGTGCGGTGTTGTCGCCACTTATATTATCCATTTTAGCTTTCCCTTTTCCTTTGGATACACTTGGAGGAGGAGGAGGAGGAGGAGGAGGTGGAGGGCCCCTGGATCTGGTGTGATATTCTGATGATGCCAGTATGTGTGAACCAACCTTAGGGAATGGTGATTGTTACCGTGAAAATGGTAGTTACAATTATATTTGATTCTGTGGTTCTAAAAATATGTGATGTATTTTAACACCAGTTGTTAGGCAATAAATGCTAAGTGCAAGTTAGGAAAATGAGATAAGGGCAAAAGATAATGGGGTTAAGAAAACCGAACAGTTATGAGATCGGGTCTCGAGCTGACCGAGGCTGAGCCTCGAGGTCGAGCAAGTATGCTTGACAGAGGATGCCCGATGAACAAACAACAATATGGAGGGACTTGAGGGTAGACTTTTATGATAAGTGATAAGTAATAAATGAAGAACAATTAATGAACACAATAAATCAATGGAACAATTGTAGAGAATGTTTGAGTTAGGGAGCAGAGAATGTTTTCTTCTTGTATTCAATATCGTGTGTCATACAAAATGACAAGGGTCCCCTTTATATAAGAGCGGGAATCCCAACATAGTACATGTCTAATAATTACAAAGAAATGCAGCTGGTACATCTATTTAATGTCACATTATGGACTTATACTATTCTTGCGGACTTGGTCAGCTTTAACCACGTGCCTTTTGGGAATTTCCCACTTTTCCATGATGGTCACCGATTTATACCGCCCCGAGGTCGAGCGTGGAGAATCCTTGATATGCTTCCTCGATGTCAAACCTCGAACTGTGCTTCGAGCCCTCTGAAGACGGGCTATGGAATGCCATAATGATCATAAAATCGGGCTCTCCGATTTTAGCCATATATAGATAGTCCCCGCGTTTCTTAGAATGAAGTGATAAGAAACAATCTTGAATTCTTTCCTCTCTGCAGCGATCCCATGGTTGCCACATGAGGTCCCCGATCTAGCAGATTGGACTCGGAAATTGGCAGCTTGCTCAACCTATGTTGAACGCAAGTGGCAAGACTTGTCAAAGGGCCGATGGGAAGAAAAACGCCACGGTATGTGATGTGTGGTTGCTTCTTTAAGGTATACTCCTTCTTTTTTGTTTGATAATTTCTTTGCTGCAGGCATCGGTGATTTCTCTGAAGTGAGGCCATGCCCTCTCGGGGAGGGGCAGGGACCTTCGGCTTCGGAGCCGGAGAAAGACAATAAAAGGAAGGGATACTCGAGAGACGAGGATGCTCATAGTGAGGCAAGGCCTGCCCCGAGGCATAAAGGAGATGCAACCGTAGAGGAAGATCTTGTGTCCATTGGCCGACATGTGAGCATTGATGCAACAGAAAAAGGTGACCACATATCGATAGCTGGGACCGGAAGTTCTCTCGAGACAGCTGAGCCTGCCGAACCCTATGTCTCTAGCCCTGGGAGAGCGGTTCCTCCTTTGTCACCGTCTTCTTGCCCCGTCGAAGGTACTTCGAGGGATAGGGATTTTCTGCTACTATCTTCTTCTCGCGTTGAAGGTACTTCGAGGGATAAAGATATTTTGCCGCCATCTTCTTCTCCCGTCGAAGGTACTTCGAGGGATGTTCGGGGCCAGGGACCACCTAAATCAAGTAGAGCCTCGAGCGATCATGTCCCCTTCCAGGGTGGTTTGACTGGGGCCGATGAGACCAGGCCAGTAGAGGCACGCTCGGCGTTCGAGGAGGCTCAGCGGCTTTGTTCTATGGTGAGATTCGATAATCTTGTTGGTTTTTCAGCTTTGTATTTTCATCTTTTGAACTGAAGCTTCTTTTTCATAGGCTTTTGACAAGCTCAAGTCCGAGTTGCCCTGTTGTGAGGCCAAGTTGCGGGAAGTCTTGGGAAAGGAGAAATCTCTCGGGCTTCTTTATGATAAGAAGACAAAATAGTTGATATATCTTCGATCGAAGATGAATCGGAGTCGAGGCTACGAATGCAATCTCGAGCAACAGGTAATCCTTATTTTGAGGGAGTACATGCTTCCTTTCCGGTCTTCGAAAACTAATGTTTCGGTGCTTCAGTTGTAGAAAACAACTAAGGCGTTGGAACGCCTTTTGGTCGAAGTCGGAAAGGTCAATTCCGAATTCAATGCGTTGAAGGTGCAGATAGGTGTTCATGTTGCGGCCTAAAGGAATTCTTTGGCCAAGGTTTTTGCCCTCGAGGTACAACTCCGCAATGCTCGAGAAAGTAGCTCGATTCAGATGAGCGAGATTTCCAAGCTCGAGACTGATCTTTTGAAGATGAAGGCCGAGGTCGTAGACGCCCGGGCTGAAGGTGAAGAAGTTCGAGCAAAGGCCGATAAGAAAGTGTCCGTTTACTTGAAAGATGCTACCGATGCTCGGGCTGAGCTGAGGGGAGCCTTTCACAGAGAGAGGAGGGGTAATGAATATGCCCGATGCAGATCTCGGAGGGAGACCCTCGGAGAGATTGATGCTAGGGGCTTTGATCTCTCGGAGGAGATAAAGCAGGCCAAGGCAGATGAGATCGACGCCAAGTTTCCTTTCTTCTAATGCGAATGCTGATATTTGAAGGCCACCGAGGGAGCTGGTCCGGGGGGCCGTCGAGGGAGCTGGTCCCGAGAGTAGACTGGGCTTTTCTTTCTTGTCCTTTGCATAAAACTTCTGTGGGATCGTTGTAAATGTATCTTTGTAATACATATATATAAAAAATCCTTTGGTATTTCCGATTTGCGTGTGTATGTATTTCTTTTTGTTTTGAATTTCGATGCTTGTCAACAATTAACCCGAAAAATTGGACTTCGAAATGAAACCCTTGGGGTTAAGGGTTATAAATTGGCCCTGAGGATTTTTAGGTTGGGCTCTTACGCATTGGCCCTTAGGTGCTTTAGTTAATCGTTTAGGGCTCAGTCCTTGAGTCGGGTTTCGACACGAGCTCATCGACCCTAGATTTTTAAATCGGCCCTGAGGCTCTTTAGGCCCGCGCTTAGGCTCTTATGCATTGGGTCATCACAACCTTTAATATGGCTGGCACTTAGGCTCTTACACATTGGGTCGGTACGACCTTTAATATGGCTTGCGCTTAGGCTCTTATGCATTTGGTCGGCACGATATTTAATATGGCTGGCGCTTAGGCTCTTACGCATTGGGTCGGCACGACCTTTAATATGGCTGGTGCTTAGGCTCTTACGTATTGGGTCAGTACGACCTTTAATATGGCAATAGTTTTCCCTCGTTAAAGACTTTTTGAAGTTTTTGTGCTCGTCCGACTCTTCGACGGCTCGAAAGAACCTCGATTATGAGCTGTTATGTGATGATAAATGAGCACCTCAAAAGGTTTCACTCGATGGCTGAATTTTTGAATCCTCTTCATTGTCGGAGCTGATATGATCGAAGCTCTTTTGCTTATGCCGAGGGTAGCCTGATTAACCTGTTCTTTTCGAAGTATTTTCGAAGTAATTGGAGGCCTGTGATTTTATGGCGACTGTCGAACGTCTCTGAGTTACATTGGTTTGGTCGGAGCCTTATGAACGTAGTCATTTTATTTGGCCGTAGCCTTTTATTCCCTGAACGAGGTAGCATCGGTGTCTATACTGAGGGTATGCCTTTTTAGGGGTTTTACAAGTTCGAATATATGGCCTTGACTTTGGTATCAGGATTATGCCTTGGAAATTTGTACATGCCTTGCTTGAGGTCTTACAGGTTTGTACATGCCTTGCTTGAGGTCTTACAGGTCTGATACTGCCTTATTGAGGGCTTATGAGCTCGAAGTTGCCGGCCCTGAGGTCTTATGACTTCGAGTTTTTGATGGCTCAATGGGGTGACTGTCGATGACAGTCCCCGGGACATCAAAAGTTTTTGGCTTTGGAGCTGTTCCTTGTGAAAATAGCAAACTTTTTGATGTTGCCTCATTGAGGTCTTATAAACTTGACGTTGCCTCATGGAGGTCTTAAATTGTTTATATTTCCTCATGGAGGTCTTATGAGGTCGAAGTTGCCAGCCCTGAGGTCTTACGGCTTCGAGTTTTTGATGTCAGTCCCCGAGTGTTCGGGAAATTTCTGGCCCTGGGGCCGTTTCTTGTGAAAATAGCAAACTTCTTTCAATTGCGAAGTGATTTGAGGATAAAATATTCTCCTTCGGTTACTTGGTAAAAGTATACATGTTTTCACCATCGAGGGTTCGATTATTCTATGTGGACACGGTTCATTCGACTGTTTGGTCCGATACATCATTCTCTTGTCGAGACCCTTTTCAGCATATTTCGATTTCTTCGAGGAGGTGATCTTCCAGGGGGATGCCCCCCAATATTTGAGGTTAATTGAAGAGAAACCTTGAATACTTGTTGAGTTCTCCTTGGGTAGCATATATATGTCGGTAAAACCCTAGTGGGATAAAACCCGACCAAAGAAAAAGAGTACAACACATGTTTCAAAACCCAAGGTCTTCAAGTCTAAGGGTGCTGTAGTGTTTTCCATCGGACACCTGTAAAAAATTAGTGAAAAGCACAAAATGAAAAGGGAGAAGGTTATAGCTTAGCAATAACAGCGTTTGAGAATTCATATGTTCCAATTATTTGGAATTTGCTCGCCTTCCATGGTGCCGAGTTTGTAGGACCCTTTGTCGATTACTTCGAGGACACGGTAGGTCCTTCCCAGCTCGGGCCTAGCTTCCCTTCATTGGGGTTTCGAGTGTTTAGGGTGACTTTCCTTAGGACTAAGTCCCCGACTCCGAAATATCAGAGGTTTGTTCTCCTGTTATAGTATCTTTCGATTCTTTGTTTTTGGGCGACCATCCGGACTAGTGAATCTTCTCGCTTTTCATCTAATAGTTCGAGGGTTGTAGGAATGGCCTCATTGTTTGGGTCCTCGGTGGCATGTCAGAATCTGGAGCTTGGCTCTCCGACCTCGATCGTTATCAAGGCCTCGAACCCGTATACCAAAGAGAATGGCGTCTCTCCTGTGCTCAGTTTAGAGGTTGTCTAATATGCCCATAGCACCTCGGGCAGCATTTCTCTCCATTTTCCTTTCACATTTTCGAACTTCTTTTTCAAGTTTTGAATGATGGTCTTGTTTGTGGACTCGGCCTGACCATTTGCACATGGGTGGTAGGGCGTTGATAAATTCCTTTTGATTTTGTGATCCTCGAGAAACTTTGTTACTTTGCCTCTGATGAACTTCTTCCTGTTATCACACGTTATCTCGGAGGGGATCCCGAATTTTCACATGATGTTATCCTAGATGAAGTCGATGACTTCTTTTTCTCTTATGTTCTCGTAGTTGCTTCCACCCATTTTGAGAAGTAGTTAGTAATAAATAGAATAAATCTAGATTTACCTGGCGCCGTTGGTAGGGGGCCGACGATGTCCATTCCCCATTTCATGAATGGCTATGGTGATAAGACTGAATGTAGCTGTTCACCAAGTTGGTGGATCATTGGTGCAAATATTTGACACTTGTTGCATTTTCAGACGAATTCTTTGGTGTCCCTTTCCATGTTGTCCCAATAGTAACCTGCTCTAATCACCTTTCGAATTAAGGAATCAGCACCAGAGTGATTTCCGCAGGTGCCCTCGTGGATTTCTCGGAGCACGTAATCAGTGTCTCCTGGTCCCAAGCATACTGCTAGGGGCCCATCGAAGGTTCTGTATAGAGTTCCATTCTCGTCTAGTGAAAATTGAGTTGCTTCGGTCCGAAGGGCCCTCGATTCTTTTGGGTCCTTGGGTAGCTTCCCACTTTCCAAATAATTGATGTACTTATTTCTCCAATCCCATGTCAGGCTGGTGGAGTTGATTTTGGCATGGCCTTCTTTAATCACTGATTTGGATAGCTGAACAACAGCCCCAGGGAGTATGTCATCTTCATCGACAGATGATCCCAGGTTTGCAGAGTGCATCGGCCTTGCTGTTTTACTCTCGAGGTATGTGGACCAGAGTCCATTAATTGAAGCGATGCAAAATGACTTGAAGTTTGTATAGGTATCGTTGCATCCTGTCCTCTCGAACCTCGAAGCTCCTATTTACCTGATTTACTACCAGAAGGGAATCACATTTTTCTTCGATGAATTCCGCTCCTAGGCCTTTGGCCAATTCGATACCTACAATCATAGCCTCATACTCGGCTTCGTTTTTAGTCAACTTTGCAGTTTTTATAGATTGTCTAATCATGCCACCCGTAGGTGGCTTCAGAACTATGCTGAGCCCGAATCCTTTCACATTCGAGGCACCGTCGATGAATAAGGTCCATACCCCTGATGATGTTCCCCCTTTTTAGTAGAAGTTCTTTTTCTACCTCGGGCACAAGGGCGGGCGTAAATTCAGCCACGAAGTCCGCCAAAATTTGGGACTTGATAGTCGTTCGGAGCTGATATTCGATATCATCCCCCGAGTTCGATAGCCCATTTGGCCAGTCGGCCTGAAAATTCGGGTTTATGCAATATATTTCGAAGAGGATATGTTGTTAAAACACATATACGGTGACATTGAAAATAAGGCATCAATTTTTGAGATGCACTTATTAATTCAAGAGCTAATTTTTCTAAGTGTGGATACCTAGTTTCATCAAGGTTCGACTCACATAGTAGAAAGGGAATTGCGTACCTTGCTCATCTCAAACCAACACGCCACTTACCACTACCTCGGACACTGCTAAGTACAAGTATAGCGTTTCATCCTCCTTTGGGGTGTGGAGCAAACGCGGGCTTGAGAGATACTGCTTTAACTCCTCCATGGCATGCTGGCACTCCGGAGTCCACTCAAAGTTGTTTTTCTTTTTGAGTAGGGAGAAAAAGTGATGGCTCCGACTTGATGACCTCGAGATGAATCGGCCTAACGCCGCTATCTGTCCGGTCAGCCGCTGTACGACCTTCACATTGTTGACCACCATGATTTCTTCGATGGCCTTGATTTTATTGGGGTTGATTTCAATCCATATGTTTGATACCATGAAGCCTAAAAATTTTCTCAAACCTACGCCGAAGGCGTATTTCTCGGGGTTGAGCTTCATGTTGTAGTTTCTAAGGATGTCGAAACTTTCCTGCAAATGAGTCAACTGGTCTTCTGCGTAGGGAATTAACTAGCATGTCATCAATGTAAACTCCCATGGACTTGCCTATTTGATGTTCGAACATCTTATTAACTAAGCGTTGGTACATGGCCCCTGCGTTTTTTAGCCCGACGGGCATTACATTGTAGCAGTATGTGCCATACTTCGTGATGAACGAAGTTTTTTCCCTATCCTCAGGGTTCATTTGAATTTGATTATACTCGGAGTAGGCGTCGAGAAAGGTGAGGATCTCGTGGCCAGCCGTGGCATCAATCAAGCGATCGATGTTGGGAATGGGAATGAATATTTAGGGCATGCTTTATTTAAGTCTTTATAATCTATGCACATTCTTAATTTGTTCCCCTTTTTGGCCAACCATTCGAGATATTTTACTTCCCTGATGGACCCTATTTTGAGGAGTTTCGTTACTCGTCTTTGACGAACGCATGTTTTACCTCGGACTGAGGCATCTTTTTTTGCTTCACCGATTTGAACCTGGGGTCGAAGCTTAGCCGATGGGTGGTTATTTCCAGTGGGATACATGTCATGTCTAAGTGGGACCAATCAAAGCAATCAATTTTGTTAATAAGAAATTGAGTGAGTTTCTTCTTGAGTTCATGAGTTAATCCCGTTCCCAGGTATACCTTTCGGTCTGGGAGATGTTCCATCAAAACAGCTTGCTCCAGTTCTTCGAAAGTTGATTTTGTTGCGTCCGATTATTCAGGGGAAACAAAGGTTCGAGGAGTGAGGAAGTCTTCTTCATCATCCTCGGGGACCTGTTTATCTTCTGACCCCTACGAGGTAGAGGATATAGGTGTCGGTGCCATGTCGTGTACTGCGAACATCTCTTTTTCTGCATGCTGCTCTCCATATATCATTTTTACATCGTATTTTGTGGGGAACTTCATCATTTGATGAAGAGTTGATGGTACTGCCCTTATGTTATGTATCCACGGCCTTCCAATCAAGGCATTGTATCTTATGTCACCTTCGATGACACGGAACTTGCTGTTTCAAATGGTACTGGATACGTCGACCGGGAGGATGATTTCCCCCTTCGTAGTCTCGCTTGCCATATTGAATCCATTGAGGACTCAAGAGGTGGGTATGATTTGATCGAGCAGTCCGAGCTACTGCACCACCAGTGCATCATTATGTGGTCGAGACAAAGTTCCGAAGTCTTCTTCACTGAATGCAAGAGTGTCCTCGAATATATAGTTCCGGGTTTGCTTTTTTGTTGTGATGGATATTTTTGTTCGCTTGTCAATGGGCCCCTGCGGGATGTCGATCCCTCCAATGATCATGTGGATGACGTGCTGTGGTTCCTCTGCTTCATTTTTCCCGTTCGCCTCTCTATCTCGAAATTGGTTCTTAGCTCGATCGATGAGGAACTATCAAAGGTGCCCTTTGCTAATGAGTCGGGCTACTTCTTCTCGGAGCTGTCTGCAATCCTCGGTCCTATGACCGTGAGTGCTTTGCGAAGGATCTGATAGTATGAGTTTCGGCCACCTGGTATCTTTGATCTTACCTATGGCTGATACAGTGTCTCAACATCAATATTGAAGTTGTACTCAGATATCCGAGGTGCCTCTACCGGCCCTGTGTGACTGTTGAACCCGGATTTGTTCACGAGTCCCCGAGGATTCTGGCCCCGATCCATCCTTCGATCACTCCGAGGTATATTGAGCCTCAGGATATTTCTCCGATTTTCTATATACGGTTGATACCTTTCTTTGTTTGGCCTTTCTGGTGTCTGTTCGACTCGAGGAGCCGTTTCCGGTGGTGCTGTGCTTGGAGTTCTTTGATGGCTTTGTAGCTGAGCAATAGCCACTTGTTGTGCTTGCAACATCTCAAAAATGACATGAAGGCTAACTTCTCTTTCCCTTTGAGCAGGGGTTCTCTATGCTTCATGTTGGTCTCCTTCGCGCACACTTCCGTCTGTATGAGATCTTACATCGACATGTTGAGTGTTGCGTGAGCCCTCACCAACAGGGATTTGTACTGGTGCCCCTTCAAGGTTTTGCGGTGGTACACCGGTGCTTGAAGCAGCTACACTGTTCTCCCCATGATCCTCAAGACCATTGTTTTTATGTGCATTCACTGAGTTAGACATTTTCTGACCTAAAATTGAAGATTCTTGGACAAGAAAAAGTGTAAAGAATAACTTGTGTTTTTAGAAAACCAGTACTAAAACAATCACTATTATCTTTAGCCCCATGGTGGGCGCCAAACTGCTTACCTTGAAAATAGTAATTACAATTATATCTGATTTTGTGGTTCTAAAAATATATGATTTATTTTAATACTAGTTGTTTAGAAACTAGATACTAAGTGAGAGTTAAGAAAAATGAGGTAAGAGCAAAGGATAATGGAATTGTGCAAACCGAGCAGTTAGGAGACGGGGTCTCGAGCTGGCCGAAACTGGGCCTCGGAGTCGAGCTAATATGCTTGACAAGGGATATCCAATGAAGAAACAACAATATGGAGGGACTTGAAGGTGGCCTTTTATGATAAATGATAAGTAATAAATGAAGAACAATTAATGAACACAATAAATAGAAAGAAATAAATCAATAGAACAATTGTAGAGAATGTTTGAGTTAGGGAGCAAAGAATATTCTTCTTCTTGTATTCAATATCGTGTCTCTTACAAAATGACAGGGGTCATCTTTATATAAGAGGGGGAATATTTCAATAAAATGCAGCTGGTGCAGCTATTTAATGTCACGGTACAGACTTGTACTATTCTTGCGGACTTGGTCAGCTTTAACCACGTGCCTTTTGGGAATTTCCTGCTTTTCCATGATGGTCATCGATTTATACCGCCCCTAGGTCGAGCGTGGAGAATCCTCGATATGATTCATCAATGTCAAACCTCAAACTGTGCTTCGAGCCCTCTGAAGACGGGCTATGGAATGTCATAATAATCATAAAAGTGGGCTCTCTGATTTTAGCTGTATACAGGAATAATAATAAAAAGGGAAAGAAAGGAAAAAGGTAACCAAGTCAGTAAGGGCTCCAAAAAGAGTATTTACAATATTTAAACACATAGTGCAGGAATGTAAATTCGCATCCTAATTTGGGAGTCTCATTGTGCCCGAGATAGGCCTAGCGATAAGTTGATTTGGATAACTTCAGTGCCAATAATTGCCTCATGTCATTAATGTAAAATAGATGAATCTAAAACGACACTAAATAAGATAAATCACTAATGGCACTTGGACTTATTAGATTTGAAAAGCAAAACGAATAAACGTAATCTACTTGGTCCTAGAAGGACCTTCTCCAGGCCCGGATCTCTTGGATCCATCGATCAGGTTCCCCAGGTCGCGCATGTCCAGCAGTAGGTGTGCCCTTGCTAGATGTCCTTTTCTACAATAATCTTTAGGTGCCACATATGCTGAGCTTCACATTTGTATAGGAGGTCGTCATCCTGAAAATCTGCCCTATAATGACTCATTTTAACGATCCACGATATGACTTGCTTCCTGCCTGCTTGTCTTATAACCCTGATGGGAACATAAGGGTATATGACCCTTAACCCGATCAACAACAAGTGCGGAACGTCCCTATACCTGATGATGAACTCGTCATTAGGGAACCATTCGAACATCCATTGAACCTGATCCTCAGTCAAATTGTCGAAAAACTGCACCCATTATGTATCACTCTCTGGTTGAGCAAACCTGTCTGGGATATAGGTCATTCTCTTAGGGTGATGAAAAGCTATATGATCATTCCACGGCCTTTGTGGAAACTCTTGATGGTATTGACCTCTCTGGAGATGCTCTAACAACCAAACATGTAGCAGCATATTACAACCCTCGAAGTGTTTGAATCCCTTCTAGTAGTGGTCCAAGGCCCGATATATGTTTGCTATGATCATAGGGACAATGGTGTATGTTTCCCCTCGATCCCTTCCATTAAGGTTTTTGTTACCATGGCCAGTCTGGTATAAATTCTGTCCCCTTTCATCGGAAACCCTATCATACCAGGGAAGAAAACGATGAACACAAAAACTCTGCGGTGAATACAACCCAAGGAAGTGATAGAGAATTCATTATGGTAGATATGATAGGATTTGATATGACCATATCATTCATAGATATATTCAAAGGGTATGTAGGATTTCTTCAGGCACTCCAAATCGTCGCTCTTTTTCAGACCCATCATTTTCAGAAACCCCCTAGCGGTACGATTTTCTGGCACCAATAAACTGGGGCTGTCCCAAGGCAGTCCATCGAATCCCCCTATTTCTTCCAAGAGGAGGGTCATTTATATGTTTCCAAAACGAAACACGGATCTTTCACTGTCCTAGAACGTTGTGGCGGCTTCAATAAACACATTATTCGGTTGGATGTCCAATAAAGAAGGCAAATTTCCCAGAACCTTTTTCACATGCTTTTTGTCACTTGATGAAATATCTTCCCACCAATTACGGGCCATGCCGAACCTGGGGACTTCGTGCCTCATTTTCTGCAAAAAAAAATAAGGATAGACCCTTTCCCCCTCCAGATTCGACTATTTATACATCAGTGATTAGCATATTGGCACTTATTTCTCCAAATTAATGCACAGATTATGGTTGCATCTGTTGGAATTATGGAAACCTCGGTAGACTTTTGGACAAGGCTTTTCTTAATGGGATATTATGTGGACAACATATTAACCCTAGATAGGTTTGACCATGATGCATGTATAATTAATCAGAGTAAGGTTTCTATAGAGGTCCAGACTGGTACCCTCAAGTGGAAAGCTCGAGGGGGAAGGTACGGAACCGTCGACTGCATCGCTGATCGACTAGTTTTACCATAAATAAGCCTTTCCAAATTTAAGGGGTGATATGTACGAAGAGCGCAAATACTCATCAAGCGTTGCTAAGTTATTGATTACGCACGAGTGGAATATGATGTTGAGCATGATTTATGCAACAATAAATAGCATGTTGTCACGTATATGCAAGTTAAAAGAAAATAATAAAGGCGGTATTTAATAATTGAAAAGGCGTTTAAAAAAGCAAATAAAGAGACAAGTTAGTTTTCATAGTAAAAAGAAATCATAAATGCTGGAAAATAGGCAATTAAATTCACATAAAGTGGAAAAGGGAAACGATGCGCACGCATTAACAGAATAAAGCATGCCTAAAGACTAATTCAAAAAAAGCAAGTCTGTTATGGTAAGAGCCTAATTATCCCCAGCAGAGTCGCCATACTGTCGCGCCCCCATTTTTCTCGCGAAATCGAGTTTCGACATTTAATGAGACAACTCTCTTCCTTTTTGGGATGAGATATGAGATTTGAAGAGTTGCCACCTAACGGATTAAGGTGGTTAGGGCACCTAAAGCTAATAACTCATGAAACTAGTTTGCATCACCAGAGATCGGGTAAGGGCTCGAAATTACATTGAGGGGAAGGTGTCAGGCACCCCTCGAGGTCCACGAAGCTGGGTCCTGGCTGAACTTAATTAAGCGAATTGGTCATTAAAGGAAAATAAAGTAATTTAGACAACTATTATTTTAAAGCAGGAATTAAAGGGGTCCTAAGTTTCTTAGCCTATAGGATCATTTCCGTGCAATACTTGGTAGCTTTCCCCAAGTTGGGGTGCTACACATAGTATTAGCGCAAAGGTCATCATCTCATTTACTATCCAATTACTATCTTTCAGTTATTACCTAAGCGTTCTAATAGCTTCTAATTGGTGCCTTAAGCGTGCACTGCCCTTCCCTTACCTATGGTCCTGAAGGTGTTTAGGACCTCCATTTAAGGTAGTTCTAGACTAACCTGTGTTGCTTAAAAATGGGAAAACTAAGCGACAAACAAAAAAATCAGATAAGACTGTCACATAAGGAGCAAATAAGGGCTCGTGTTAACCTCCACAAGTAAACAACAAATGCATGCAATTCAAACAACAAGTTTTATCAATTTAATACCATGTAGGCAGGATATCTAGATGAGCATAAACAGAATATAAGACAACAGTTTATTAAAACGAGCAGCGGTACCTATCAGTTTGCCTGCTGATTTTAGTCCTTGAATATGGCATATTCCAAGCAGCACGATATCATAATTTTTAAGCCCAGAATTCTTAATAATCCTACAGGCCTGCCTAAGGTGATAACCAGAACAGAATCCTATAAGCATGGTATCTAAATCTGTTAACAATGAGTTACTGATTTTAACAGACAGATTTTTATCCTTTAGACTATATAGGCATGCTTTCTAATTTGCAGAATTAGTTAACTCCTATAGGTATGATTTTTAGGTGTTAGAACTGAATTATTTCCTATAAGCATGTTTTCTAGTTTACAGGATTAGTTAACTCCTATAGGCATGATCTCTATGTGGACAGAAACGTTAACCCCTATTGTATTGGCGAAAAATAGACTCGCCATGTGGGTCTATTAAAGGGCATCACGTGTCAGCAAAGCTTGGAGAAAGTAAAGAATGACATATAAGATGATATGGGAAACACCCCCGGGACCGAACATACTCATACCGTGCCTGATAGCCTCGGAACTGGTCATCATAAATAGCTCGGAACAGGTGCGGGAGAATATCTCATAATTACAAATGAGATATGGGATTTATCATCATTACTCCACCAGTTACAAATCAATTATGTAACGTGCAATAAATGCAATAAATGATTGTAACGGTCAGAACAAGGCAATCAATTGCAAGATTGACTCAACAGGCACAAATTTGACTCAACAGGCACGAGATTGACTCAGCATGCACAAGATTGACTCAACAGGTATGGGAGTAGCTCATCGGACGCGGGGTTGACTCATCAGTTATGGAATTAACTCATCAGTTATGAAATTAACTCATCAGTTACGAAATTTCAGCATTTACACAGTTGTTACAAGTCTTCCAAAAGTAATGGATGGGTTGAGTAAATGCTCATAATGAACCTATTATTCAAGGAGAATGATTACTTAGATTTATCCCTATAAATAGACATAGTTTTATCACAATGAGGGGATCTAACTTCCTTCTCTATAATTCTGTACATTGTAATTCATATCATCTTGCTCCCAAGCTAGCCATAGTTTGGCCCTTCAAGCTCCGTTCGGCTCAACATCCTGTCAAGGATTATTCAAGAAGAATTATTTTTTCTCTGCTTTATTTTTATTATATTGTCTGTCATTGAATTTATTTTGCACTTCTCTATCACTTTGCATTAACGAAAAATTATATCTTTCGGATTGAATCGGTTGCTTGTGGACCGTCACATAAAATTATTGCTTTGACCTTGAAAACTATTGTTTGGGTTAAACACCTATAGGCATGATTTCTAGGTTACTGATCTTTATTTCCTATAAGCATGGTATTGAATTTTAAGCAGATTGCCAGAAAAGGTTATTATTCAAACAAACAGAATCCTATAGACATGGTATCTAATGCACGTTGGGGTTTGAAAATGTGTGGATCCTAGGACAGGATTTCCAATGCAAAATTATAAGCAGGATCTCTAATATGCGAGTTTTAAAAGTATAGAACTGAACGTATTTAGGCAAAATTTTAAGCAGATTGCCAGAAAAGGTTATTATTCAAACAAATAGAATAATATAGACATGGTATCTAATGCACGTTGAGGTTTGAAAATGTATGGATCCTAGGATAGGATTTGTAATGCAGAATTATAAACAGGATCTGCGAGTTTTAAAAGTATAGAACTGAACAATCAAGAAGTTCTTATAGGCAGGATCTCTAATCAATCAATGGAAATCACACAACTTGATCAACATAATTAAACCTATAGGAAGGATTTCTACCCAAATTTAACAAAAATAGAAGGAACTCCCCTCCCCCCTCACCCCCCCCCCTGTTTTCACTAATCAACCCCAAATCTATTATTATAGAAATTATTACAATCCAGAATGAATAAATTGCATAATAGTGTCCATTACACTATAGGGTGCCTTCATAGGCCCAATATAAACCTGGGAACCAAACCTTCCAAGAGAACAGCTTTGGAGTATCGAGTTTACCCGAAAGTTCGAATTCTATGGTAGAGAACGCTGTAATAATAATTTGTGATCCATCCATGGCACATTAAAAGTCAGGCTTCTAGTGTGTCAAAGTTCCCAAGGGCCTAAGGAACCCCGGGTGTGATGACCCAAAAGGTCACCTTGTGTTAATTTAGCAAAAACTGTGTTTCGAGGCCCTGAAAGCCTTCGTTAATCTCACCTCGATGTGTGTGCATAGCCCGAGTGCATAGCTGGGAAGTCTATGTGTGGAAATGTGTTGAACAGTTGAATTTATGATAAATAATGGAATAAAATTGACTTACCCGGACCCGTGATTTGACGGTCCCGGAGGGTCCGTAGGAACATATGGGACCTGGGCGTATGCCCGGAATCGAATTCCATGGTCCCAAGCCCGAGAAATGAATTTTTAAAGAAAATTGTTTTCTGCAAATAAGAAAGACTTTTGAAAATGAACTTTGATATGAAATCTATGCTATCGAGCCCGTATATTGGTTCCGGAGCCTAGCACAGGTTCAATATGTGTTATGTGAGTTATCTGTAAAATTTGGACAGAAAGGGACTTGGTTTGACGTGTTTCGGATCAAAATTGGAGAATTTAGAAGTTTATGAAGTTTGAGAAAATTCTATGCATTTTTGAATTTAATTCATTGTTTTTGAGGTTATTTTAGTGGTTTAATTACTCGAATAGGTTCGTAGGATGATTTTGAGGTCGTGTGTATATTTGGTTTTGAGCCCCGAGGGTTCGGGTGAGTTTCGAGTAGGTGTCGGGGTGCTAAACTTGGGGAGTTCAACCTCGTTTAGGGGTCGGATTTCAAAACAAATTGTATATTCGGGTTCGTGGGGGAATGGGTGATTAGGTTTTGGTCCGAACCTCGAGTTTTGAACAAGCGAGCCCGGGTCGAATTTTGGTATTTTTGGAAGAATGATGAGAAATGCATATTTAGGCTTTGGGATTGCATTATTGAGTCATTATTGATATTGTTGAGTAGATTATGTCTAGATACTATTGTTTCGGAGTTAGATTCGAGAGGGAAAGCAATGCTAGAGTCTTGATTTGGATTCTTGGAATCGAGGTAAGTGTTTGGCCTAACCCTAGCTTGAGGGAATAAGTGTTGAGTGAGGAAGAGTGTAAAACACGAAGGGTGATGCCGTGCCATGATTTATATTTAAAAGCACGAAGGTTAATGCCGTGCCGATATTGTGATTTTAAAAGCACGAAGGGTGATGCCGTGCCATGATATGAGAGATAATGCACGAAGGATAATGTCGTGCCATGATATTGTGAGGTAAAAGCACGAAGGGTGATGCCGTGCACTTATTTTGGTGAGAATGAGAGTAAAGAACGAAGGGTGATGTCGTGCACTTGTTTTGACGAGAATGAGAGTAAAGCACAAAGGGTGATGTCGTGCACTTGTTTGTTCTCTGTTGTTATTCTGATACTAGACGGTTGCCATGTTCTGTTACTCAATAAGTGTTTTTCCCCTTTGTACCCTGGCATGTTTTTCCCGTATTTATACTTAACTGTTTACTTCCCGCCGTTATTTCTATTATATAGTATTGAATTGCACAGGTGTTTATTATTTGTCGTGTCCTAGCCTCGTCACTACTTCGCCGAGGTTAGGCTTGGCACTTACTCAGTACATGGGGTCAGTTGTACTGATGCTACACCTGCACTTCTTTATGTTGTGCAGATTACGGTACCGGACCCGGTGGACAGAGATCGAGGGAGTGTCCTTCAGTCCACAGGCAACACTGAGGTATTCCTGCAGGCGTCCGCAGGCCTTGGCATCACCTCCTATCTCATTCCTTTTTATTTCTGTCTTCTCTTGTACTTCCGAGAAAGTTGTATTGTTTTGTTCAGACTTTGTTTTTAGCAAAACTCTTAGACTGTTCGTGAGTTTGTGACACCAGTCTTGGGGGTATGTTGAAGGAAATTTTTGTACGAATTATTATTTAAGATGTTGAATTTCTTACCTTCTGCTTTCTCATATCTATACGTTTTTACATGTCACTTTTAAAAATGCTAAACAGCAAAGGAATAAATCGGAATAACTAGTAACGTTAGCTTGTCTAGAGAGTTCAATGTTAGACGCCATCACAGCCTGAAGGTGGGATTTTGGGTCGTGACAAGTTGGTATCAGAGTGCTAGGTTGCTTAGGTCTCACAATTCACGGACAAACTTGTAGAGTCTGAGGGATCGGTACAGAGACGTCTGTACTTATCCCTAGAGGCTGCAAGGTTAGGAATAACTTCACATTTCTTCTTCTCTGTCGTGCGGTTTGAATTCTAAATGCTAACTGATTTTCTATTCTATTCTTTCGCAGATGGCGAGAACGCGTGCTTCCTCATCTACTGATCAGCAGCCCGATCCTCCTGTTGCTGCTCCTGCGAGGGTCCGAGGCCGAGGCCGTGCTAGAGGCCGAGGCAGATTTAGGTCTCAGCCCAGAGCAGCTAGCTCCTTAGTTCTAGACTCCAGCACCTTAGGCAGCTGGAGCAACTCAGCCGGGTTTTGTCTCGTAGGCTGTTGAGGGGGCAGCCATGTCTGTCGATGCTTTGTGGAGTTGGATCGGTTCAGCAAGCTATTTTCTACTACATTTACGGGGCATCATCAGAGGATCCCAAGGATTTCTTGGACAGTTTCCATGAGGTTCTTCGGAACATGGTCATCGTGGAGTCCAATGGAGTTGATTTTGCTACATTCCGTCTTTCTGGTACCGCCAAGACTTGGTGGAGAGACTATTGCTTGACCAGACCCAGCTGGGTCTGCACCATTGACTTGGGCTCAGTTCTCCGAATTATTGTTGGAGAAGTTTCTACCAGTTACTCAGAGGGAGGGTCTTCGGAGGCAGTTTGAGCGCCTCCAGCAGGGATCTATGACTGTTACACAGTATGAGACCAGGTTCATTACTTTGGCCCGACATGCTATCATGATACTCCCCACTGATCGTGAGAGGGTGAGGAGGTTTATTGAGGGTCTAGCTCGGCTTATTAGACTCTAGATGGCCAGAGAGACAGGTATTGATATTTCATTCCAGGAGGCGGCCAATGTGGCCAGGCGTATTGAGATGGTCTTATCATAGGGCAGTGGTCAGGGGTATGACAAGAGACCTCGCTACTCCGGTCATTTTAGTGGTGCCTCATCTAGAGGCAGAGATTCCTTTGGCAAAGGTCATCCTCCTAGGCCATTCCAGCCGGCGCTTCAGGTATTCCGCAGTGCACCATCAACTCTTATCAGTGCACCGCTGCTTCAGAGCTTCCAGGGTGGTTATTCTGGTCGACAGGGATAGTTTCAGGGCCAGCAGCCTCAGCATCAGAGGGCTTGTTACTCTTGTGGTGATCCAGGGCACATTGCTAGGTATTTCCCCCGAGCTTCTGGTAGCTCTCAGCATCAGGGTTCTCGTACTATGATTCCCGCACCAGGTGCACCCCCACCCCCTCAGCCAGCTAGGGGGTCGAGGTGCTAGAGGTGGAGGTCAGACTCATAGAGGTGGAGGACATGCCACGAGAGGTAGAGTTCATCCCGCAGTAGGTCGACCCAGAGATTTTCAGATCGGAGGGGCTCCGCCCCGGTGCTATTCCATTCCTGCCAGGCCTGAGGTTGAGGCCTTTGATGTAGTTATTACAGGTATGGTTTCAGTTTGCAGCAGAGATGCTTCGGTTTTATTTGATCCGGGATCTACTTTCTCCTATATGTCTTCATATTTTTCCCCTTATTTTATTATGCCCCGTGATTCCTTGAGTAATGATGTGCATGTGTCTACACCGGTGGGTGATTCTATAGTGGTAGATCGAGTCTATCGTACTTGCTTAGTAGTCATTGGTGGTCTAGAGACTCAAGTTGATCTTTTGCTTCTTGATATGGTTGACTTCAATGTTATATTGGGGATGGATTGGTTATTTGGACTCTTTTGTGATTGTTTTCATTGATGATATTTTGATTTACTCTCGCAGCCGAGAGGAGCATGAGAAACACCTTAGAGTCGTCCTCTAGACTTTGAGGGATAGTCAGTTGTATGCAAAATTTTCCAAGTGTGAGTTCATGTTGAGTTCAGTTGCATTTCTAGGCCATGTGGTATCGTCAGAGGGTGTTCAGGTGGATCCTAAGAAGATTTCAGCAGTCAGAGATTGGCCTAGACCCACCCCAGCTATAGAGATCCGGAGTTTCTTTGTCTTAGCAGGTTATTATCGCCGGTTTGTGGAGGAATTTTCATCCATTCAGCCCTGGTGACCAGGTTGACTCAGAAGAGTGCTCAGTTCAGGTGGTCTGATGAGTGTGAGGCGAGCTTTCAGAAGCTCAAGACAGCCTTGACCACAACACCAGTGTTAGTTTTTCCCACAGGTTCAGGATCGTATACCGTGTATTGTGATGCTTCATGGGTTGGGCTTGGTACAATGTTGATGCAGGATGGCAAGGTTATAGCCTATGCTTCTCGTCAGTTGAAGGTTCATGAGAAGATCTACCTAGTTCATGACTAGGATTATGCAACTATTGTGCATGCATTGAAGATTTGGAGGCATTATTTGTATAGTGTGCCATATGAAGTGTTCACGGATCATAAGAGCTTACAGTATCTGTTCAAACAGAAGGAGTTGAACATGAGGCAGAGGAGATGCTTAGAGTTGCTGAAGGATTATGATATTACCATTCTTTATCATCTGCGGAAGGCCAATGTGGTGGCGGATGCTTTGAGCCGGAAGTCAGCCAGTATGGGTAGTCTTGCCTATTTATCAGTCGAAGAGCGACCTCTTGCTTTGGATGTTCAGGCTTTAGCCAATCGATTTGTGAGATTGGAGGTTTCTGAGACTGGCAGTGTTTTGGCCCATACCGTAGCCCGTTCTTCATTGTACGACCATATTCGGGCCAGGTATTATGATGATCGCCATTTATGTGTTCTTAGAGATAGGGTCAGGCACGGAGATGCCAAGCAGGTTACGGTTGATGTTGAGGGAGTTTTAAGGATGCAGGGTCGGATTTGTGCACCTGATGTGGATGCTATTCGTGAGTTGATACTTCAGGAGACCCATAGTTCCCGGTATTCTATTCACTCAGACGCCGCAAAGTTGTAACAGGACTTGCGGCAGCATTATTGGTGGCGGAGGATGAAGAAGTATATTGTAGATTATGTAGCTCGATGCTTGAACTGTCAGCAGGTTAAGTACGAGCACCAGAGGCCCGGTGGTTTGATGCAGCAGATTCATCTTCCCGAGTGGAAGTGGGAGCGTATCACCATGGACTTTGTAGTTGGACTCCCACGGACTCAGAGGATGTTTGATGTAGTATGGGTCATTGTGGATAGGCTGACCAATTCAGCGCACTTCATTCCAGTATCAGTTTCGTATTCAGCAGAGAAGTTGTCAAGGATCTATATGAGAGAGATTGTTAGACTGCATGGTGTGCCCATATCCATTATATCAGACCGAGGCACTCAGTTTACCTCCCATTTCTGGAGAGTATTTCAGCGAGAGTGGGCACCCAGATTGATTTGAGCACAACATTTCATCCTCTGACGGACGGGCAGTCCGAGCGTACTATTCATATTTTTGAGGATATGTTGCGAGCTTGTGTCATTGACTTTGGTGGTTCATGGGACCAGTTCTTGCCTTTAGTTGAGTTTGCCTACAATAACAGCTATCAGTCGAGCATTCAGATGGCTCTGTATGAGGCGTTGTATGGTAGACGGTGTCGGTCTCCAGTTGGATGGTTTGAGCCGGGAGAGGCTAGATTGTTGGGGTTTGAGTTAGTCCAGGATGCCTTGGACAAGGTGAAGATCATTCAGGACAGACTTCGTACAGCTCAGTCCAGGCAGAAGCGTTATGCGGATCGCAGAGTTTGAGATTTGGCATTTATGATAGGTGACCAGGTATTTCTTAGAGTGTCGCCCATGAAGGGCGTGATGAGATTCGGAAAGAAGGGCAAGTTGAGCCCTAGGTACATTGGTCCATTTGAGATTCTGGACAAGGTAGGAGAGGTGGCCTACAGACTTGCCTTGCCACCTAGTTTGTCAGCCGTGCATCCGATATTTCACCTAGTTTGCGGATCCATCTCATGTACTTGACTTCAATGGTGTCCAGTTGGACAAGGATTTGTCTTATGAGGAGGAGTCGGTAGCCATATTAGACCGGCAGGTGCGACTGTTGAGATCGAAGAGTTATCCTTCGGTTCGTGTTCAGTGGAGAGGTCAGCCTGTTGAGGCAGCTACTTGGGAGTCCGAGACTGATATACAGAGCCGTTACCCCCACCTTTTCCCCGATTCACGTACTTTTCTATGTCCGTTCGAGGACGAACGGTTGTTTTAGAGGTGGAGATTGTGAAGACCCAAAAGGTCATCTTGTGTTAATTTAGCAAAAACTGTGTTTCGAGGCCCCGAAAGCCTCCGTTAATCTCACCTCAATGTGCGTGCACAACCCGGACGTGTAGCCGGGAAGTCTATATGTGGAAATGTGTTGAACAATTGAATTTATGATAATTAATGGAATAAAGTTGACTTTGGTCAACGTTTTGGTAAATGGACTGGGACCCATGATTCGACGGTCTCGTAGGGTCCGTAGGAAAATATAAGACCTGGGCATATGCCCGGAATCGAATTCCGAGGTCCCAAGCCCGAGAAATGAATTTTTAAGAAAAATTATTTTCTGAAAATAAGAAAGACTTTTGAAAATGAACTTTGATGTGAAATCTGTGTTACCGAGCCCGTATATTGGTTCCGGAGCCCGGAATAGGTTCAATATGTGTTATGTGAGTTATCTGTAAAATTTGGAAAGAAAACGGACTTAGTTTGACGTGTTTCAGATCAAAATTGGAGAATTTAGAAGTTTATGAAGTTTCAGAAAATTCTATGGATTTTTGAGTTTAATTCATTGTTTTTGAGGTTATTTTAGTGGTTTAATTAATCGAATAAGTTCGTAGGATGATTTTGAGGTCGTGTATATATTTGGTTTTGAGCCCCGAGGTCTCGGATGAGTTTCGGGTAGGTGTCGAGGTGCTAAACTTAGGAAAAATCTGGTGTAAATGGGCTATTGCTGGTGTCTGATGCTTTATTCTATGCGATCGCGTAGGGTTACCTGCGATCGCATAGCTTTAAGTGAGGGGGAGGTCAGTTTCCTTTATGCGATCGCTAGAGTTGTCCGTGATCGCATAGAGTATATGAGAGCTGGGGAGGGGGCTGGGTATTATCCCTTTTGCGATCGCATCAATCGGTCCGCGATCGCGTGGGTCCATGTTCGGTTTCTCTGCGATCGCAGCCTTCAATTCGCGATCGCGTAAGTCCAAGACCAGTACCCTCCGCGATCACAGGGCACATGTCGCTATCGCGGTAGCCAATTTCGCCCAGTTATTTAAATGCTCAAAAACAGAATACCCATTACGGGATTTTGACATCTTTCACCATTTTCTTCTTCTCCACTCTTCTTGGGCGATTCTTGGGAGACTTTTCCTCCATAACTTCATAGGTAAGTGTTCTTAACTCCGTCTTCTTTCATTTTCATCAACTATTATCATATTCTAGGCCTAAAATCATGGGTTAAAAGGTAGAAATTGGGGGTTTTGGGTAGAGTTAGGGCTTTTGGAATTTTGGGGAGTTCAACCTCGTTTAGGGGTCGTATTTCAAAACAAATTTTATATTCGGGTTCGTGGGGAATAAATGATCGGGTTTTGGTCCAAACCTCGAGTTTGGACCAAGCGGGCCCGGGTCGAATTTTGGTATTTTTGGAAGAATGATGGGAAATGCATATTTAGGCTTTGGGATTGGATTATTGAGTCATTATTGATATTGTTGAGTTGATTATGTCTAGATACTATCGTTTCGGAGTTAGATTCGAGAGGGAAAGCAATGCTAGAGTCTTGATTTGGATTCTTGGAATCGAGGTAAGTGTTTGGCCTAACCCTAGCTTGAGGGAATAAGTGTTGAGTGAGGAAGAGTGTAAAGCACGAAAGGTGATGCCGTGCCATGATTTATATTTAAGAGCACGAATGTCGTGCCGATATTGTGATTTTAAAAGCACGAAGGGTGATGCCGTGAACTTGTTTTGGTGAGAATGAGAGTAAATCACGAAGGGTGATGTCGTGCACTTGTTTTGGCGAGAATGAGAGTAAAGCACAAAGGGTGATGTCGTGCACTTGTTTGTTCTCTGTTGTTATTCTGATACTAGACGGTTGCCTTGTTTTGTTACTCAATAAGTGTTTTTCCCCTTTGTACCCTGGCATGTTCTTCCCGTATTTGTACTTAACTATTTACTTCCTGCCGTTATTTCTATTACATATATTGAATTGCACAGGTGTTTATTATTTGTCGTGTCCTAGCCTCGTCACTACTTCGCCGAGGTTAGGATCGGCACTTACTCAGTACATGGAGTCGGTTGTACTGATGCTACACCTGCACTTCTTTATGTTGTTCAGATTACGGTACCGGACTCGGTGGACAGTGATCGAGGGAGTGTCCTTCAGTCTACAGGAGACACTGAGGTAGTCCTACAGGCATCCCCAGGCCTTGGCGTCACCTCCTATCTCATTCCTTTTTATTTCTGTCTTCTCTTGTACTTCCGAGACAGTTGTATTATTTTGTTCAGACTTTGTTTTTAGCAAAAATCTTAGACTGTTCGTGAGTTTGTGACACCAGTCTTGGGGGTATGTTTAAGGAAATTTTTGTACGAATTATTATTTAAGATGTTGAATTTCTTACCTTCCGCTTTCTCATATCTATTTGTTCTTATATGTCACTTTTAAAAATGCTAAACAGCAAAGGAATAAATCGGAATAACTAGTAACGTTGGCTTGTCTAGCGAGTTCAATGTTAGACGCCATCACGGCCTGAAGGTGGGATTTCGGGTCGTGACACCGGGCAATGCTCACACCAGAACCCTTTTCAGAGAAGCAATTTGTGAAAGATTGGAAGACCAGCCCCAACGTGTTACAGTTCGGAGGAGTCTCAAGGACCATAGGCAGTGCTCACACTAGGGGTGGTAGGAACCTAGATAACTAAGAGTAGAAGTTTGAAAACCAATATATAAAGAGTAGGGGAACAGTTTTAGAAAAAATAGTTTAGTCTCCAGAAGCAAGAAGATTCAGATTACGCAGACTGTACTAGGAAACAAATATATTTAGCACATAGTTCAAGTAGATTGGCACTTGTTCAGACTAAATACTCGTATTAGGATCATTTAACAGACCGACACACTTGCAATGTTTGGTCATGCTCAGAGCAGAGAACATACAACTGAATCAACAAGGTTTCACATTATAGGAAGTATTTAGTTAGCAATTATCACTAGGTGGAATCATTTAAGCATGGATCCTAACAGAAGCATGTTGAGGTTTGAAATAAAATGAACTCATAAAAACAGAACAAGACAACAAGAACTAGAACTTGCCAGTTGAGAAAGAAGTAAACAGGAATCATAGGTCACATAGAAGCATGCTGAGGTCTGTAATAGAACTGACTACCTAAACATACAGAATATAACAAGATAACAGGAGTTAAGGCATACCAGCTAGGGAAAAAGTAAACATGAAGATGAAGGAAATTGGAATCCAAGAGTCTAGCCTTAGCTTTCAGCCTACTAGACAATGCAACAAAATAGGAAGAACTCAAGTGGGTATAAGTGTGTGAATGTAAGAGTGTGAGCTTGTGTCTTAGCCTCCTGTCACGATCCAAAATCCTAACTCAGATCGTGATGGCACCCAACAGCGGGGTCGGGCAAGCCAACACTCAATTTACTAAGGGTTCTTTCTTATTTGATTAAACATTTAAACATATACCAAGTTTTAAAGCTTATAACATAAATCGAAAAGGATCATTAGCCAGTTTAAATCAAAAGCGGTCATAAGGAGGCATGAGCCAACATATATACAGACCCGTAATCCATAATAACTATCATGTGTGTGTGCCAGGAACTAGTGTCACAAGTCCTACGTGCATACTAACTGAATATACAAAAGAT